>BDUI01001864.1:45161-56119 GCA_002335545.1 Apodemus speciosus
AGTTCATTTTATTTTTAACAACTGAGGTTTTCTAGGAGCTACTTTAAAATGTCTGAACATCTGAGATCATATGAGGTTATGAGAAAGGATAATATGCTTAAGACCAAGCCTATGGCGCTCTCCCTGAAATCCTCTCTTGGTGAGTGTGAGGGCAAGGTTCCTAGCAGGAGTACAACTATAAACTCACTACAGAACTCCTGAGCAGCTGACGGGGGAGACTTTAAGCTGTATGATCACTGCTGAAATTCTGAAATGACAAAGCAAAAACTGACTTTTTACATATCTAGGATGGAGGAGGAAGAAAACAAAGGAGTAATTACAGTTATAAATATTGGGGTACAAACATATGGGCAACTTTACTACCAGTGGTGCTAAAAAGAAAACATATGTTGAAAGGTGACAAAATTTGGATTTCTTTCTGCCAGACAAAAGGTAAAAGAAATCTCATTTTTAATAGCACGGTCATTTGTTTCCTCTAAGGGTAAATTTTTTTTAATATACTTCTATTTTGAGACAAAAAAATGGACTGTTCAARCAAAGAGTTTTTCATAAGTCTTTCTAGCTAGAGCATACTCAATAGTACAAATAAGGTACAGAGTATGTAAAATAATGCCTTAAGGAAGGACTATGCTGGCAAGATTCCTCCATGCTACATGCTATTTTTAGGGAAAGGAGAGCTAATCCAAATTTAAAAAATGAATTCAGAATATTTCTGGCCAGACTCACTGTTTAWCTTGCTGCTAGGCTTTATATCTATTTATCCCTTTACTCAGAAAATTAAAAAAGAAAATTTTATTTCATCATGAGACTAAATATAAAAACATCTTATATTCTATCTTTATTTTATGTTTGGGGTAAGTAATGATTCAGTTTCCCCTATTATCTTCCAACTAGTCAATAATACACAACACGTTTAACATGAACCAATTATAGTACCCAAGTTTAAGTTTAATATACATAAGACAGCACTACAGAAACAGTAAGAAAACATTAGTGTGGAAAGCCAACTTTAAAAATGTGTTGATATTTGTTCCCTTAATTACTCTTTAAAAATAAAAATATAATAATTAAAGAGTAGTCATTAGAAATATTAAAAGATGGTGTTCAAAGTTACAAACATTCTACTAAAAGCAAATATTGAATTGTAGATAAATGTCTAGATTTATAAATATCAGGCTGTCATTTTAAAGCAGTACTGTTTCCAGATATAGCCAGACCGTATTTTCAAAGCAATGATTAGGCACACCACTTAAAAAAAAAAAAAAAAAAAAAAGCACACCCATCGCTTTTATACTTACACCAGATGCAGCAGAGAGAAATACTTTGTACATGCAAAAATGAAAGTTCAGTTCTTTCTCATATGAACTGTGGAACTACAGACACAACATCAACAGACACATAGTTTGAAGCTATGAGGTGGGATTTCATGACAAGGACAGTATTTTACATTTGGAAGGCATTTATATCATCTGAAGACTAAAATATGTATTTTGGGTGTGGTCACTAGGCTAGTAACATAAAAATGTGACACTGAGTTTACATATAAACAACACATTATCCAGGAGATTTAAGTAGACCTTGTAAGTAGTTAATAACTAGTAAAGGTTTATTAAAATAAAGGAGAAGATTCAAGTTTCTCTAAGAGGGAATAACACCCAGCACCACACTGATTAAACATCTTTTAGACTGTCACAGGAAAGTCACATTTATAATTTTGAAAGCTGCTGAAGACTGCTGTAGAAATGAAGACAGACAGAGAGCAGACACGTAAGCACTGCTTTACTGAAAGCAAATCATGCAAAGGGTGAAATACTAGGAGGAAAAGAGTGTAAAATAAAGCATTTCTTTAAAAAAAATGGCATTTTCTATATAATGCAACCAAGACTTGTCACTTTGATTTTTCATAGCTTTATTTTTCCAAGGAAAACATAGCACATAGCTGATAAAATGATACTCATTTGAATGTAAATAATGAATCTACTGAGGGAAGACATATTCATTGCTCATCAGGCTTAAATGTATATTCTATTAAATGGAAACCAAGACATGTTCCAATTGCTCTTACTGTTTGAAGGCAAAATTAAATATATTAGTCATATCATACCAATTTCCTACCAGGTGGAAGAATTTCCTAGAAATACTAGCAAAGAATCACTAAAATGGGAGATAGCGGAGATTTTTTTTTAATATGAAAGGAGAAATAAAAGGGATCAACATAAAATTACAATTGTAATATATAAGCTTACGGCTCCAACCTTACGATCATTTACTTAATAAATACTTTAAAATCTATCTACCTAAGTTCCATCAAGTCAGGAACCAAAATGCATACTGGACCTCACTGGCACAGTACACAGGCTCAGCACCTTGCAGACTTTTCCTAGAATAAGGCAAAAGATATTGAAACTATGCAAGAGATTAACTGAAAAAAATGTTAGCCTTAAAAGTGAGTACTGGTTTTTTTAAAAGAGGGAAGACAGGCAACACAAAAGATTTGGGAAGAAGAAATGTATGACTTAATAATCGGAAGGCACTTTAGACAAGCAGAAAAAGAAGAGTCTATTTCTCGCTTATGACCATTTTTATAAAAACTCTATTTTGATTTGCTTTGATATACATAAATCAAGTTTAACAAATACTAACCGTCTAGGCTGAGAAATGGCACAAAACCAAGTCCCTCTTCTGTTCTATGAACCAGAATTGTGTGAATCACTGACATAACAGTTGCTAAAAACTTACTAGAATGAGCTACAACCTTAACAGTAGGTAACACTAACACTTAGAAGCTATACAATGCTGCCATTTTAGTATAATATTTTAAAATATACTGTCATTAGTATATCTGCTGCCAAATATTGTGGAACAATTATGAACTTATTATCTTAATAGAACTTGAGAGAAATTCCTGTATTTAATGAATATGTTTTGCTGAGCACAAAATGGTATCCGTCTTAAAACCACTGTGCATGTTGCTGCTTCTTTCCACAGTAACCTTCCTAAGTGAGCTGTAATAATTACAATTCACCTTCCAACACTCAAGTCTAGCATCATCTTACTGATACCTTCTGATCTACATCCTAAATTATGATTCTTCACTTCTCTCTATTCTACTTGACTAAGGTCCCCACGGCAGCAATGAAACAATAGCCTCTGCATATCTAGCTTACTGGCTGGTATACAAGAAACTAGCTCTAAGTGTACAKGGACTCAAGTGTAAACCTGTAAAGGGGATATGGGTTAAGGGAATGATGATGTTTTCATTATTACACAGTTTTCATTTATATAGCAAATTACTAAATACCACAAATTATGTTTAAAATGCATGAGATTATATAATTTGATACATTCTGAGGCCCAAAAGTTAAACACAGAATGGCATTTATCTTAACACCACTATACATGTGGCTGTTTCTTTCTAGTGTCCTCGGAAATTATATACAAAATTATGTTTGTATAGCTCAACTCGGAAGGTGTGCAAAGCTGGGTCCAACCAATAAGGATGACTGGAATAATAGACCTAAATTACTTTGTTGGCCTGAATATTATTTTACATCTAAAAAAATATGACAGCTCTAACTACTTTAATCAAAGAATGTGGCTTTGTTAAAATAGAAAAAAAAAAAAAAAGAATTGGCAGATCTAGTACATAATAGCTCAGCGCTACCTGCAAACTCCAGTTCCAGGAGGAGCTGATGCCCTCTTCTGGAATATATCAGCACTACACATGTGCACAAGTATGATGAAGGCAAAACACAGTTTTTAATATTAGCATGTCTAAAAGTTTACTTTTAAAGGTTCACACATAGTTTTACACTATTGACTTTTTATTATTGTGACTTGAACCTTTCCTACCACTATATTAGGTATTTAAAATGTGAAGATAATGAAGCAAATGCCCCCAACTCGGCCCTGCAAGCCARGATCTAGTAATCTTTTCAAGTTCTACATTTAAATTATGGTTCATACTTTAACAATACAGAATGCTAGCTTTATAAAAAGATCAAGTGCCAAGTCTTGAACAAGATCTTGACTATATCAAAGCCAAGATTCTGCAAATGTAAGACATTTGGGACAAAGGAAAAAGAAGACAGGAGAGCAGAAAAATATARAGGACCAAGTTTCAAACAGAGCAAATAAACTAAACAGCTTTAATGTAAGTTGCCTCATCTAGAAGAACATTCTGTAAGTCAGCATCTGCTCAACATCCTCAAGCCGATTAAAATCCATGCTGAACATGCACTTAGAACAGCACTGTCCAATTGTTGAGAAGGGTCAAGAAAACCAATGTTCATCTGGTACACTTTCCCCAAAATCTCAACAATGTTAATGGTCTTGATTTTGGTCTTCCTCCTTTCTTAGCCCACACATAGCACCCAGACTGTAACAGATTTTTGTACAAATGTACTAAGAGTAGGAACATATTAGAGACTACGAAGTATTCTATGAAATGAAAAATGTATGTATGTATGTATGTATGTATGTATGTATGTATGTATGTATGTATGTTTGTATGTTTTTATGTATGAATGAATCATTACCCTGGCTTAAAGGATAAATTGTGGAAATGGGCCATAAAATAGAATGAACTATACAAAAACTAAGTTGAATGTGAAAAACAAATGACTCTCTTTTCAAGTTATTTGCTTTTCAAAATCAGAAAGTCTAAAATTAAAGTACTTAAAAATCTGTTCAAATATAACAAAACACATAATGTAGAAATATCTCTTCACCCTTTCCTAACAATTTTCTAATTATCTGTTAAAATAGCAACATTCACACTATCACATCAATTTAAAATCATTTTTCTCAATTTAACCATCAGACAAGCTGAAGCAATACTGACAGCCAAAAGCCAAAGCAGAGCATGCACACAGCCCAGGAGCACTTACCTGCTGCTCTCAGCCCACAAGACAACCAGGCATGCCACACAGAACAGACACAGGGCACATTACTTAAAGGTCTGTGAACCTGTTATTTTTCTTTTTACCCAGAGTCAGAATAAAATAAATTCCTGAAATGCATAAAATCATTTTAACTTCTTAAATTATCTGTAAAAATTATATAATTTAGGTTCACACTTACCTTTTAATAGTATGCCCAAATTCCTGAGCTCTGAATAGCCGTCATGAACTGATTCAAGTTTAAAATACTTTATAGCCGCATGAGGAATAAACAAAACCTGGTCCATTTTTTTCTCAATTGTAATACAATTTTGCCTCAAATACTGCTTTTATTAGCAAATATCAAGGTAGTGGGTTTTTTTTCCTTAATTTTTTTTTGTGTTTTCATTATTATAGGGCTTAAATAATAATTGCCAATTAAGAGACACAATCTCGGAAATTCAAAGAAACACTTTATTACTATAAGTAACTTTATAGAATGATTCAGTTCTAGAAGGCACCAGAAAYTTTAATCAAACAATTCACAGCTCAGTCATGCAAAGCAGTTAAAAAGATGGCAAAGTGGAAACATTCATTAATGCAAGACAAACGCAGTCTACTGCAGGCAAAGAGAAATAGATATAAAATCATCTTCTCACTTTCAAAATCAAGGAAAAAATTTGGCCCCTGTTCAAGGTCTGTGCATGTCAAAACTTTAAGAAGATTCCCCATGTTAAGGTACCTGTCAAGACAAGAATGAGAAAGAGAAAATATCCCTTTATAAAAAGAACTTCTGAAATTGACTTAAAGAAAACAATAGTAACAGGGAAAATGTTCATTAGGCCATGAATTCATCCTTCAGGTTACCCAGACTGTGCTCTGGCAGACAGCAAACCGGGCTCTCAAGGTGTTGATGTGTAGGACCTAGAGGTGAAATATGATTTTTCCTGTACATAATGGTACAACTGTTGCTCTAATTCTTCTCATAATTCTCCCAAGACAAGTTTTATTGATGGCCTTATAATGAAAAATTCTTTAAGTATTCCAATAGTGCTAATATTCTGAAAAAAAAATTCTGATCAAGAATTATTCACATGAAACTTTCCAAGTATAGAAATGAAGCAGTAATTTATTTAGGAGCCAAATATTAAGGTCTGGCCAAAGCTCACCTTCSCATTTCATTTAAAACGTAAAAATTACTTCCTTTATGCCAATGAATATAGCAGGTATTTCTCACCAAATCTGATTTGTAAAATTTGTGGAAGCTATTTATTCATTTTAGATATGCAGCACAGGTTTTATTTCTTAAAGCAAATTATTGCAGGGTGATAAGTGGACAGACTTTGACATAGTCACTAAAGCATACTATTAGAATATTCATCATAAGGCTACTTGCTTCATGGACTAATGAAAGGACACCACTGGCTACAGACTCAACATGATTTTAGCAAATGAGAAACTAAAGAATTATACATATGATGGTGATGTTTGCCTACGATTAAGGGAAAAAAATCATGCAACCTTTGTTTGATTCCCCATGTTTAATTAACAAATGTTCTGGCTGGCCTTCACTGTGGTGTGAGTATAATTAATCTTCCACCTTTACCATTATGCACCAGCTGTGAAGGGCTAAGGAGACTTACTTTCAAAGTCCAAGAAAAAATGTGCTGCATTGTGGTCTATGTCCCTGGTTAGCACCTTAATGAGATTACCCATGCCAGCAAACCTAAAAATAAAAATGGCAACATCATTTAGTTCCAGTAAAAGGCTGAAGCAGAGGCCTGGGGTTCAGCAAGGCTGGTTTGCTCATAGATGCCAACAGGTGCAGGTTCACATGGTTCTCACATTGGTAACTTGGAACAACAAAGGTTTACTCAGCTGAGTTTATAGCTCCTGTCCCCTGGTTTCACATAGTAAAAAAGTTATATAAGCAAGATGGGGGAAAAGATATTTTTACATGTAAGTTCCAATATTTACACTTGATTAAAAACTCTGCTAATGTTCTTTTTAAAGACTTCTGAGGTACATATTCTAAACTTAAATTAACAGCAGTGTTTTTCAAATATGTAAATATCCAGACAATTATTTTTAAATTAATGAAGGTTTTGTCCTTCAAGCTGAATCAAATCGTATTGCAAATACCAAGAAGACAGTATCTTAAACCACTTTTAACCATTAGACTGAAGGTTATCAACTAATTAACCACTTAAGAAAATTACTATACAAATCACAGTATTTTTTCCTCCTCTAAGATTCACTATAACTTTAGTATCAATTCTTAACTGAGTGTTTCGCTTATGCATAACATGTGACTGAAAAGTTAACCCAGCAAACACCACATACAGAACCAGCAACTGTTCCAACTTAGTAAGTTTGCAGACAAAATGCAATGAAAAAACACTGGCATAAATCTTGCCCGAGGATTTGCCATGGCTCTGTGAAGGTGAAAGGTGGTRTCAGGAACCCAGGCTCAACCCTAGAAGCTAGAGTGCCACAACAACCTCAAACAAAGACTACTGAGGATTGCTCAGAACCCCTTCCCACCAACTACMCTATTCCTTTTCCTCTGCTAAACTGCACAATATTTACACGATACAAAATTAAGTAATGATATTTCCACCAAGGAAAAGAAGATACCTTATTGCTCACTACCATTCAATAGTCTTAATAGTACTAGAACTTTGGTGCCTGTCCTGCCTCCTACCTATTTTCAACACTGGGTTTGTGTCCCTGTCAGCTTCCCAGCGAGGATTCAAGTATACATGTGCTAAGTTTCTTTTTAGAGGCCAAAGTCAGTAAGACAAAAATATCTTGTATAAAATGCTAAACTATCCTAAGTACTAAATTGGTTCTATTTGTTTTAGGTAATATTCCTTCCAGATCATCCCCTCTCTTCTTTAGTAGCACACTATGTACATGTCTGTGTGCCCATGTGCAGCATATAGTGGATGGAAGTCAAAGGTTGGTGACAGGCGCTTTCTCCGACAGCTCTCCACACTGGTTTTTGTTGTGGTTGTTCGTTTGCGATAGGGAACCCACTGAACCCAGTTTATGATTCAGCAAGGCAGGCTGGCCACCGAACCTACTTAACCTCTTCTTCCTCAATGCACAAGTAACAGGTGCATACTTTTACAACCAGCTTTTAAGTGAATGTTAGGGAGTCAAACTCACCTTTAAAAGAAAGCATTTTACCGACAGAACCACATCCCAGCTCTACCTCTTAATCTATACTATTATTACGCTGTATGTCATATTCAATACAATGTTCAACATTCTGTTTTGTACAGTGTTTCATGAAAGTGGATCAGTGAGTTAGAAGAAAACATGTAATAGTTATCACTGTAATTATATTATACGTTGTAAAAAGTTTAATACTAAGCTGTTTTTGACAGAGAGTTTCATTATGTAGTCCTGGTTACATGGAATTTACTATGTAGACTGAGATAGCCTTTTCCAAGCTTTCATATCCAAGGATCCAAGTTTTCATATCATTTTCCTTAAATCATCAAATCCCAATTACCTCAAACTGGTCAGGAGGAGGAAAGGGGAGTAAAAAGTGGCTCTATTCTTTTTGACACAAAATAGTARTGGTTGTTTGAATGAGAATGTCTCCAACAGGCTCAGGTATTTGAATATTTGTTCTGCAGTTGGCAGTGCTGTTTGGATAGGCTTACAAGGCATGCTTTTACAAGAGTTAGTTTGTCACCGAGGGAAGGTTTTGAGGTATAAAAGCCACATACCATTCCCAGTATGCCTTGTCTTTTTACTTTCAATACAAGGTGTGAGCCCTCAGCATCTTGCTCCAGCCTGTGCTAACGTGCTTCCCCTGCCATAATGAACTCTTAGTCCTCTAGAACCATAAGCCCAATTGAACCCCTCTGTAAGCTGCCTTGGCCTTGACGCTTTATCACAACATCAGGGAAGCAAGGCCTCTAACTTATCAATGGATTTCAAAGATCTAAGTAGAATAAGGCCCATTTTTAGCCCATTTGTGTCAATCATGTTGCCAAACGGCATTTTAAAAGCAGTCTTCCTGACATACAACCATCACAGCACAGGAGGGAGAAGGAAGGGAGCAGTATGTGCACTATGCCACCTGCGGGAAAAATGTTGGAACTAGCTAAGTTTGTTTTCCCACGTCCCCTTCTATAAATCTGCTGCCTTCCAGAGATCACGCMCTCTTGCCTTTTACCCCAATATAAATGCTCACTTTGAGAATGAGTTTCATCTGCTGCTGCTCAATCCCGGCACCACTTGGCTGGGTAAGTCTCTTGTTACCAAGGGCTAACTCACACAGTGGCATATTTAACAGTATCCTGAGCCTCAACCTACCAGAAACCAGTAAAACTGCACATGCTCAGAACCACAAATGTAGTAATCTAAAAGTCCCAATAATGTCCCCTTAGGGCAAAATTATCTCTGAGAGAGAATGACTGATCTAGCACGACTGTTACCCAATGTCCATATTCACTGACAGCTAAGGGTGTCTCCAAATAGTGATAAGTGTTTCTCAGGAGGCACAAGTACTCCTGGTTGACAGCTGTAGATTTCAAAYACATGACCATAAATACCAAAACATGTTCAGAATAGCTACACCAAGGGACAACTCCATACATTAAAAAAAAAAAAAAAAAAATCTCCTCATAACTCCCACCATTCTCCCACACAAGAAATGACCTTACTCCATCTTTCACATGCAAAATGCAAATTTTTCTAGTCTGTGACTAGAAGGGATGGAGCCAGTGGACTCCAAAAGCTTGCTGGCCTGACAGGATAAGCTACAGATGATTCATGTGAAAGACTGTCAAAACTAAGTAGGGGATACTGAAAGACAATATCTCCCTGATTCCCCATGTACACTGTTAAGTATTCATACCGTGCACCAATACCTGAACATACAACACACTTTGTGACATCACAAATTTTAATATTGGAATAAATGTCCTTAGTTCAATTCTCTAGCCCTTCTTTTCCAAGAATGCTATGCTTTAAGGTGAGAACTAAAATGAGGCAAAGCTGTCCATGTCTACTTGCTTTACTAGTAACCTCAGGGGCTCTCTTTGTACCTATTCCTAAGCCAACTCTCCTTCCAAACATTGGCTCTGCATAGCCCAGAACCTCCTGTCTGAGCCACTAATGTCCCATGTTTCCTATCTTCTTTACACTCGGTTAGTAAGTATAAATAATACTGTCTGYCATCAGTCTTCTCCACTTTTTCAACTCCCAATCTTATAATCCATTCCTATCTGCCTCTTAACATCTACCATTACAATAAAGCTTTCCCCGTCAAGGCCACTGAAACTTGCTTCTTGAGAAAATTTAAAAGGCAATCATCATATTTCAACTTCCAAAGTATTTGACTAGGTTTATACTCATGATTTCTTTTTTTTAAAAAAATTTATTTATTGAATGTATGAGTGCTCTATCTGCATATACACCCCATATGTCAGAAGGGGGAGGGCATCAGATCCCATTACAGATGGTTATGAGCCACATGTGGTTGCAGGGAATTGAAATCAGGACCTCTGGAAGAGCAGAGCCTCTTAACCTCCAAGCCATCGCTCCAGCCCCATGCTTTCATTCAGTATAATACATTCTCCTAAGTCTCCTTTGTATTTTATGGTTTTTCTTTTTGTGTATTCTCCCATTAGGATACATGTATTTATTTCTYCTTTCTTAMAATAAAGTGTATTGTTATTCTCTTTCTTTCCCTAGTTCCCACATTTCTCCCTTGTTTCTTCTTTGCAGAAAAATCCCTTAAAAGCAGTTTTCTGTGCTCGTCAGCTTCGCTTTCTCACCAATGTCCATTCTGTTAAACCTAATCCACTAAACTCTGTGCCAAGTCCACATTACTTAACTGTTGTGGCAAAGTCATCAAGTAACCACTATGTTGCCAGTTTTCAAGTCCCACCTTATCACTGTCAAAGCAGCTAATATACTGACATTATCAATATACTCTTTGTCACTATCTTGTGGCTTACGCTTACTGCTTCACCATCCTGGCTCCTGACAACACTGCTTCTTGCTAAGATTATTTCAATGTCCCTAAGTGGTCATCCTGCCTCTATCCTTTTTTTT
>BDUI01001864.1:88175-100638 GCA_002335545.1 Apodemus speciosus
AAAAAAAAAATCTTTTAATACATTAATCTACTTTAGTAAACAAATATAGGAGAGCTCCCATAACTAACACACTTTATGCTAACTCTTAGAAAACAAACAAAATTCATGAGAAATGCTCTAAATTGAATACTGTTCATGAATGCTGGCAACATATATTTATCAAACACCCTTTTGAAATAAACAAATCCAGTCTATAAATTAGAACATAACACAAATGGTATGTCTATTCTTCTTTGTCCCCTGAAGATCTCAAAATAACTTAATGCAACACAGAAAATTCAAAATATTTAGTATACTTGAGAATCTGCAGCTCAGAGCAAAAAACATCTTCCTCTARAACTTTTGCCACATAGTTACAATGGTTCCAAAGTGCTGTTACAGTCTAGGATGCCCAAAATATTAACAATTCATACACCATACACCAGGCAGAAACTGCTAAGTTGTGCTATAAAAGAAAAGAATAACCAAAAATAATACAATATAAACACCAACACAAGTGTTTTCAAATAATATAGTCTTTTGCTTTCCTAAACAGGGAAAGAGAAAATTACTGGCTCTAACAACTGAAGCATCAATACTTAGTACGAATGTTAATCCAGGCTTTTCCCTCAGGAGACTAGGAGTGACATGAAACAACCACCAGTGTGTACTTCCCCATCAATTACTGTTTACCAAGTGAAGATAAATGGTTACTTCAAATGCAAGTCCAACAATCTTGAACATGGCACCATTCCACATGCATTATTTTTAGCCTATTTTCAGAAAGCTCAGAGAAATGAATTTTTAAACTCCATTAAATATCACCTATACTATGTAAGAAATCAACTGCCTTTGCTCTTTGCTGGGACAACCAAAGGCAACTTATTAACCTAGCTCCCCTGAATCAAATGGTCTCTTTCTTAGTAAAGAAAAAAGTATACTCTGCTCAGTTACATATAACACTACAGAACCACCAGCATTTCACAAAGCAAGGCTTTCCTCCAAGGCAGCCACATAACTACTGATGTTATAAGGGATTTTCTAAGTCATTTAGCAAAACCACTCTGGAAAAGAACAAGAAATCTTATTGCTGGGGCAGGGTGACATGGATCAACCATGGCTACTTTAGTTCAATCCCTGAATCCCATGGTAGAAGAAGAAAACAGAATCAACTCCACAGAGTCACACACAGACTCCTGCACTTTCACACACAAACACACATCAATTAAATTTTTTTACAAAAAGAAATCTGTAAAGTGGATATTCAAAACCTAAAGTGGGGGGAAGGGAGCCAGACTCTAAACCCAAGAACAACAACCAAAAAAAAAAAAAAAAAACCTAGTTGCTCAGAAAGAGAAAAGTATTAGAAAATGCTGCTGTGGCCATTACAGGGTGGCATGGCTGCAGTGATATGTGGCGTGTGCGCTCTGAAATGAACTGGAGTTCACCATAACAGACCATGAATGTCTGTGCAGAAAGTGCTGTTAGTTCATTTTATAGATGCCGATTAGGCAGTTTCAGTTAAACTTTACAACAGACTATCAAATACGCTCCAACTACTGTCATTCTCAGCACTAAGCTTCCTTTCCATTATTAAACACGATTAATAAATTAAAAGGATNCTCTCTCTCTCTTTCTCTCTGTCCTTTTGTCTTGAGCAGAAACCCAGAACCAGTCATGTTTGCTTTCTTTTTTTTTTTTTTTTCTGTTTTCTGTTTTCATTCACTAAGGAAGGTCATTGAACACAGCAGGAAGAACACACTTCTCACTCACGCACAGCACTGGTATCCACTGTCCTTGGAGACCAAGTTTCTTTGTTCAGTTGTCTGATGTAAATCTGCTTCTGACACTACCAGGGAACTTAATTTGTTCACTCTTGGACCCTTTCCTTGGGGGACGCCTGTGTTCATCAGGAAACAGAGCAGAGAGTTAGTTTTATATGAGGTGGTTGCAAGAGAAAGTTTCAAGGAGGGAGCAAACTTTCTAAGGCCAAAATGAGATMAAATAAATGTCTACATTGAGGGTGCCACCCAAACATCAACATACACATCTATTACACATCAAATAATGACAAGAACCACAGAAGTGACCACACACAGCCAGAGGCATAGTGTTGCAGTGAGAACAAAGACAGCCATAAATATTCCAGGGAGCCAATAAAAGAAGATGAAGAAGGAGGAAAGGGGGTGGGGTGGAGAAAGAAAGAAACCCAGAAGTGGTTAGCTCTCCAGTGTAATGGGCTCCATAAAAGCTTTCATTGTTAAGGGAGTCGCTTTAGTAAGAGGTATATGAAGAAAGCTGAATGAATGTGAGAAATTGCATGTAATAACCAGAGCCCAAAGATGATTATCAACCTCTGAATCCTGTATTTCGGAGCTAGTCAGTGCTGCTATTAGAAGATTGCCATTGTAAGTTAAAGAAAAGCTTGTGCGGTACTTTCCTCCCCCTTCTGGGGAAACAGAAAGTCAATATAGGCTTCTCCTCTGTGCTAAGTCCATTTATGTGAACAATTATTGTAAAGATGTAATCCAATCTCACAGTGTTTCCCATAGTCTAACTCCTGTAAACTTTTCCAGCAGAATTCTGCACATACAACTTGCCCCAACCATGAGCTGAACATCAGCAGGAAGTGGCTTCCTTCCCCATCTGCCCTCCCTCCACCCTCCATCCCATTCTTCAGCCATCTGTTTGTTTTGTCCCTGCCTATTGACARGACAGTGGGTGACATTTAAGATAGATAACCTGTCTATAGCTCAACCGTTCAAAGACTGGTCAACCAGAATCATAAAGAACAGCAACAACAACAACAACAACAACAACAAACAGGTGCTTGTTTGTTTGTTTGTTTGTTTGTTTGGATTTGTTTAGTATTGTTTTGCTTTGTTTTTTAGCATCAGGCTTTCATGTGGTTTTCTTGTGTTCTGTGGGAAGCACAGGGTGTCCTGTGCTTTTCTCAGCAGGTGGCAGCAGCAAGGTCTTCTAGTTTGTGTGTGAGGGTGGGGTAGATTGTTGAGAGATGATGACATTGCTAAGCAGATGTTAATGACTGGTGTTTCTGAAGCTGTGTCGGATGCAAATGAAATGTCCAAGGATAATAGTTGCCTTTTCTCGTGTACCCCAGGCTAGTCTTGAGATTTATGAAACCCAGGATGGCTTTGAGGTTTATGTAGCCCAGGGTAACTTTGAAATGCATATCTCYTCTCCACCTCCACCTCCACCTCCCAGTGCTGCAGCTCCAGGTATTCCATACCYGGGTTGTGCTGTGCTAGGGACCAAAGCTAGGCTTCCTCCACAGTAGGCAAGCTCTCCACCARCGGAACCCTGTCCCAACCTGGACAGTTGCATTTTTCTTGCTTGAAACTGCCCCTGACTGGGAGTCTCTCAGTACCAGGGATGTGGCTGAAAACCCAAAAGATACATGTGAAATCACAATAAAACTTATTTGGTAAGATGACCCTGAGATGGATTATGTTTTCAAATCTCTACTAAACAGTTCAAAAACATTTACTTAGACTTTGAGCAGGGCAGCCAAGGAGGCTCAGTGGGTACNATATACTAATCTAAAATTATGTGCAATAAGGTGCCAGACACACAAGTGACAAAAGTTCCTGCTACAGGAACATCAGTATACCATACTGTAAGACTCAAAGAACTCAAAATTGATTGACACACATTTCTCATGCATCAGGGTTCAAAGGTGTCAAATTTAATACATTTCAGGAGAAGGYAGAAAGTGTCAACGAATCAGAACACTTTGCTTTAACCAGAATGGCATTTTGTGGTTCTGCAAGGGTTCAGGCATTCCAGCGGTATTTGGAACAGAAGGGGATACAGGGGTCTCTGCAAGTGTTGTCAGAGACAAGAAAAAGTCTCACGAACAGTACAAAACGGTGATGCTGCAAAGCGGGCATGGAATAACAGAAAAGAACACTTTTTGGCTAATTTTATGCTCGAGAGAAAAATTAATGCACCAAATACGAGGGAGGCGGTGTGGTCCAAAGAAGCCACGAGATTACACACACATCCCAATGGCCACTCTCACGAGACTCTGACAGACACAGATTTGGGTAATTATAGTAAAAAGCTGTGTGTGTGTGTAAGCACACTAAGACCACACCCTAGGACTGAGCATCTGGACTTTAAACGCGGGGAATTAAAAGTTGCAAGGTCTGGCCGCAGAGGTGAAAGACGCATCGATGGGAGCAAAGACACACAAACCCTCCATGGGCGCAGGGTGTCCTGGCAAAGCGTAGCATGGTCCGAGGAAAGGAGGGGCGAGGGCCTCGGGAGAGCCGGCCCGGAAAGCAGGGGCACCGGGGCACGGAGGAGCTTGGGAGTCGGGGCGCAGGGAGCTCGGGGGCAGGAAGACAGACAAGGAAGCAGGGGAGCCGAGAAGCGCCCGGCACGGGCTGCCGGCTCCCGCACGCGCCGCGGCCCSGGGCGGAAGAGCGGACGCCGAGAATGAATGGGCGGAGGCCGGGCCCAGGCAGGGCCGGGAGCGCGCAGGGCGGCCGCGCGGCCCGCCGCGGCACAAGGGGCGTGAGGAGACGACCGGCCGGTCACTCACCCGCCGCGAGCTCGGACACTCGGCCGCGCTTCTCTCAGCCGCCGGCGGCTCGTCACGGCGCTAGGGGGAGCCCCGGGCCCGGAGCGGGCGGCGGCGGCCGGACCGGGAGCCCCTCCGCACCTGCCCCTCTGGCGGAGCCGCGAAGAGCCAGGCGACGGCGGCGACGGCGGCTTGGAGTGGGGAGGGCAAGAGACCCGGATGTACAGGGTAGCGGCGAAGGGGGGAGGGGGAGTGCCAGGAAGTGAGGGCGCCGCGGACCTGTCCGGCCGTGCGCATGCGCGGCACGACCGCTGCGCAAGGTAAAGCCTCTACAGTCCTCTCCGCCCTCTTCTCCCACCCCTCGGGAAAGGGGCGGGGCGCGGCCGGAGACAGGTGGTCCGGCGCGCCCCAAGGAAAGCTGGGGGGCGCGGCCACCCCGCACGAGACCACGCCCTCTCTTAAAGGGGCAGCACCTTCGCGGGAGGCAGCGTCCTGGAGGTTGCAAGGATCTTACTGTACCGGTGAACAAGTACAGATCAACAAGCTCAAAAAGAGGCCAAGACTTTGAGCTAAATCCAGGGAGACGCCGCATTCCAGCATCCCGCACCTGAAGAGGCCTGGCTCCTGGCAGCAAGCCTTTCCCCTCGGGCCTGGTACTGAGCYTCTCTTGAGCTTCCAGAGGCAGCTCGGGCGCTAGGCAGACTCCCCAGAGCCTAGGGAGAAGCACCGTTATCGCCTGCGATGCTATCGCAGAGACGCCCTTGGGAGGTGTTAAATGATCAGTCTGGGAACAGAAATGAGACTCCACTTGATAACGTGGCTTACCACACACCATCTTTTAGATAAATCAGACCCTTGTTTTGGGGTCGGCGACTCGATAGAAACGTCAAGTGGGCTGCTGATATAGGGCTACGCCACTTAATTACTTCTCTAATCCTACTGTCACTCTTGGAAAATAAATGCTCCCTTTCCTTCCGTACACACACAAAAAGGACTCATCGACTAGCTCATTCGAACCCTGCTGTAAAACTCAGAGCATTAGCACTGAAATATAAATGTTTAGCACAGTTRCCTCTCCCATGACTATAATTAGTTTTCTGAAYACAGCACTAAGATGGAAAGTAAAGGGTTTTGAGCATTTTAGAGTTAAGACCCCAACTAAAAATCCCATGAAAGTATGGACTTTCTTGATTCTCCTTCAGAGGATGGATAAACAAATCTGCATATGATTTTCCGACTCGTAAACTTAGGGATAATTTGAAACCCTAATCACAAGCCTACCCTTCACTCCCCAGCATTGATCATTTGAGAACCACTGGCCTTGATAAATGTAGCCAGTTAACTCAATCTGGTGTCTTCTACCATAGCAAGCCTTTGTCTTGGTCAGCCTGTCTGTCTCTTCAGTTTCNTTTCCTTCTTCCCTCTTCATAGACACCCCATCTGGTACTGTTTTCATGTCCGCTTTGTAAATGAGGACTGCGGGGTTCAGTATGTGACAGTTCCAGGATTCAAACGCAATCTGTCAGCTCCAAGACCTGTCTGCGTCTCCACATATATCTACTACACTCTGTCTACGTTCTCAAGTTTCAAAGCACAACGGTGATGATAGAGCTGGAGAGATGCTCGGCAGATAAGAACACTTAACTATTCTTAAGGAGGAAGTGAGTGTGCATGCATGTGTGCATGTGTGCATGTGTGTGCGCATTCGTGTGTGTATCACACTTTCCATCACTCACATCAGGCCACTCACAACTGCCTGTCACTTTCCACTCCTCAGGAATCTGATGCTCTGGGGCCTACAYAGGCATCAGTATTCACATGGTTACATATATGTGTATACACACACAAATGAAAATGCATAAATCTTTTTAATGTTARGATAAACTGTTCTGTTCAATCAACATTTTGTACTATCCCCTCTATTATATCCCAGGAATCATGGGAGGGTCTGAGGTAGAGAACACATGGTCCCTCTTTGAGGTCTCTGGAAGTTTCTGTGAGAGAGCTTGTCACAGAGAATGTCGTAAGAAGGAGCCCTCTCTGCTTGGAACACCTCTGAAGGTTTTGCCAAAGCCGGGACCTTTGGAATTGGTCCTGAGGAATTGAGGAAAAAAGAAAAGAGACATTGCAAGGGAGCARGAGAAGTCTGTGAGACATCTGGGATAGGAGAGAAGGACAATAAGAAGCCAAAGCCATGGCAAATCTTAACACAGTGACAGGAAAAGATACTTGTAACCAAGGGAGAAACAGAATCTGATACATTTCCTATCAAGACCACTTGGAACACGATGTCCAAATGGGCCCACTGTGGGAGACAATAGAGGCCAGGAGGCCAGCAGAGAGGCTCTGGAGGGGTCCAAGTTGACACCAGTCTGGAGCTGGGGGGTGGCTTAGTTGTACAACAYTTGGCTGGCATGTTCAAGGTCCTGTAGATACCGCTTCCGAGCCAAGGAAAGAATAAATGCTAAAATTAAGATATGTAGTCATGCATTTCCCTTGGTTTATGACTGATTGAAACTGGGGTCAAAGAAAACAGGAGCTGTGACCATGAGGCCCCAACTACCTGTACCCRGTGTCCAGGCCTCCTCTCCAACCATCACCCGTGCAGGCACACACCGCTTTAACTGCTATCTTGAGAGGAGCATAACTATTTCCCAAGCCTTTCTCCTTTCCCCGCAGATGCACTTAGCATTTAACAGCTACAGAGTATTTCATCATCACACTGCAATAGCTCAGTTCCCTTCTACTGCTATGTGTCCGTCTCCAATATGCCAGCTCACCCTAGACCTGCTCACGATGGGCATTTTTTTGCTAAGGCAGAGCGAAGCCAGGAGAAAGGTAAAGGGTTTTGAAAAAGTGTGGCCTCAGGGCCAGCCGACTACAACACTCCCTAGGAAGAAGAGGTTTGTGCAACTGAATTATATGTAGACGCTGCACAACTCTAGGGGGAAAAAAAMCTTCCTGATGTCTAATTCCCTACAGAAGCTGCTGTTAATGTCCTCATCCCTTCGAGTTACTCTTTCATTCATTCATTCACCCCACATGCATTCTTGGGAGGCACAGGGGAATAGCAGAGCCAATGCTACTTCAAGCCTCTGGATTGTGCAGCCTAGTCAGGCTCAATACCTGCTCCAGGACTTACACAAATTCAACCTCTTGCAGTGTCAGTTTCTCCAACAATGTCGAACAGTCTCCTTTCCTTCCTGGTTCCTGCCACTGCACCCTGCACTTCCAGGCAAGCCCACAGGACAAGGGAGCACATCCCAGAGTTCAGAGCCCTAGCGTACCAGCGAACTGGGGCCATTCATTCAGTATCTCCAACTGGCCAGTGGGGAGAAGAATCCACTGTATAGGAAGACATCTTTCTGTCCCCAAAGAGTTCCTTATTAACTGTTACTGCTGTGGCAGCCATCTCAGCTTTTGTTGTTCTGCTTTCTGAGAATGAATTATGACCACATAAATTCCCTCGGTTATAATTGCTGGGTCAAAGAATCTAAACACATTTATGGTCTTTAAGCTACATTACCCGGTTTCCTTACAGCCAGCCCAGCTCAAGTGCANTGAAGACAGTATGTTATGCCATGCAGTCAGGAGAGCCTGGGGTGGCATACATTAAAGGCAAGAATCTACATCTCAGATCTTAATCCTTCAGGAGGCTTTGGATTCAACACTATATCAGGTTTTCATCATTTTTTATTAAACTGAATGATAAAACTATCCTCACCATCCAAAAAGGCTCTGTCCATGTACCTGACACACGCTGGTATTCCCTGGCCCGTGACTGTAACACCATGTATCTGACTGGTCCCTCACGCACCAGTTCAAAACAACCACACAAGAACTGCAACAATGGCTCCCGTGACCATCCAGGTCAGCTGGAACGCCTCYACCCGTAAGGAGCACACCACGGCGACTGTCAGCTTCTTGTCTGAGGAACCTCAGATTTCCCAGTGCAGTCTTCTTCCCCTGGCCTTAACGCTATCTGTAGGAATCAAAAGTGGACACTGGCCTGAGGTGCTTATACTCTGAGAAGAGTTGAGTGGTGACTGAGAACAATAGCACAAGTCCTGCCGAGAGCACAGAATGCTCCTTCCAGAGCAGCTTCACCCTCACCGGCCCAGGACCCATTTCTGGACACAGCGAGAAACGGAAGCAAGCGCCCCCATGGCCCATGTGCAGAAAGCTGGCTCAGGAAGCAAGGCCCCTGAGGGAAAGGCTACACTTACTCTTCCAMAGTTCTTCCTCCRTCCTTCTGCCTAACAGCGATCACATTTCATTCAGCTGAGGCCAAAGGTTTAGAAGTTTTAGATTACAAAAGCAAGCAGAGGGACACCAAGAAGACGTTCACAAAAGAGGACTGGCTGGCCAGAGGCGCCGCAGTCACAGCAGCCACCTCAGATCTCTGGAATCCTCACACTACTTCCACAGCGCCAAGCAGCGTACTTTGACTTGCCRTTTCCTTCTTCCCTCTTCATAGACACCCCATCTGGTACTGTTTTCATGTCCGCTTTGTAAATGAGGACTGCGGGGTTCAGTATGTGACAGTTCCAGGATTCAAACGCAATCTGTCAGCTCCAAGACCTGTCTGCGTCTCCACATATATCTACTACACTCTGTCTACGTTCTCAAGTTTCAAAGCACAACGGTGATGATAGAGCTGGAGAGATGCTCGGCAGATAAGAACACTTAACTATTCTTAAGGAGGAAGTGAGTGTGCATGCATGTGTGCATGTGTGCATGTGTGTGCGCATTCGTGTGTGTATCACACTTTCCATCACTCACATCAGGCCACTCACAACTGCCTGTCACTTTCCACTCCTCAGGAATCTGATGCTCTGGGGCCTACAYAGGCATCAGTATTCACATGGTTACATATATGTGTATACACACACAAATGAAAATGCATAAATCTTTTTAATGTTARGATAAACTGTTCTGTTCAATCAACATTTTGTACTATCCCCTCTATTATATCCCAGGAATCATGGGAGGGTCTGAGGTAGAGAACACATGGTCCCTCTTTGAGGTCTCTGGAAGTTTCTGTGAGAGAGCTTGTCACAGAGAATGTCGTAAGAAGGAGCCCTCTCTGCTTGGAACACCTCTGAAGGTTTTGCCAAAGCCGGGACCTTTGGAATTGGTCCTGAGGAATTGAGGAAAAAAGAAAAGAGACATTGCAAGGGAGCARGAGAAGTCTGTGAGACATCTGGGATAGGAGAGAAGGACAATAAGAAGCCAAAGCCATGGCAAATCTTAACACAGTGACAGGAAAAGATACTTGTAACCAAGGGAGAAACAGAATCTGATACATTTCCTATCAAGACCACTTGGAACACGATGTCCAAATGGGCCCACTGTGGGAGACAATAGAGGCCAGGAGGCCAGCAGAGAGGCTCTGGAGGGGTCCAAGTTGACACCAGTCTGGAGCTGGGGGGTGGCTTAGTTGTACAACAYTTGGCTGGCATGTTCAAGGTCCTGTAGATACCGCTTCCGAGCCAAGGAAAGAATAAATGCTAAAATTAAGATATGTAGTCATGCATTTCCCTTGGTTTATGACTGATTGAAACTGGGGTCAAAGAAAACAGGAGCTGTGACCATGAGGCCCCAACTACCTGTACCCNTCTGCTCGCCTTCCCACCTCTCTGACAGTCAGGGATTGAGCTCATTGCCCCACACACTGTACTCTTGTGCAGCACAGCCAAAGTCACCTCAGCATTCTGGATGCAGCCAGGTCAGATTCAAAACCTGCTCTATAATCTCTCCCTTCCTCTTCCCAGGATAAGCAAACAGGGGATCTTCAAGGCCGGAGGCTCCTTCCAACCATCTCCTCCACAGCCAGGGCTAACAAGCAAAGACTCCACAGTCCCCCRGTGGATGAGGAGCCCACGAGTATTTGATGAGAGCAGACAGTGAGGCCTGGGGTGGGGCTGGAAGCTCATTTCACACTGGAAGGAAACATCAGAACGGTTCAAAAGAACCAAAGACAAAGCCACCCTATCCAACCCAAGACCTTCCTGCTAGTTAACCATACATTAACCAGCCCCCTGAAGCCCATGAAGTCCTCCTGACCAAGCACCCCTTAAGTTAAAGGTCTGTATACGAGTTCCAGTCACATTTCCAAATGGAACACATTTCTCACAGATGAGGTGTTGAAGGCTCTTTTTTCCAGCCCTCTTTAGTGAACTACATCAAGGAAAAAGGACCCCACTGTCCTGCRTCAGCTGTGACATCTCAGAACCGCACATCTATTTTCTCTTCTCATGGCTGTGTCTCAGCCCTCGGCTGCAAAGATTCTTGCCAGACTCCCTCTCTAAAGATGACCACCTACTTTCCTTCGTTCACCTTCGGAGCACTTAACTTTCTTAAATTGCCATTTTTAATGCTTCTTAGCTTAAAAAGAAGAAGAAAAGAGGAGGAGGAAGAGGAGGAGGAGAAGGAGGAGGAGGAGGAACAGGAAGAGGAAGTGGGCTCTGTCACACTAGCGCTACCATGAGCACTGAACTCCCTGCTACAATACCTAACGGCTAGAAGACTCCCCACACAAATAAGGCGTGACTGGACGGAGGGCCGGGCAGTAACTRAGATKKGGTGGACCGCTATACCATTTTTTTTTCTCACTTTGAGTAATATGTTGACTGAAGCAAAGATTTGAAAATACATATGARCAAAAAGAAAAATATATAAATACTCATGATCCAACCACCCCACAACATATGTATACCCTTCCAAATGTTATTATGTATCTATATAAAGATAGTATATTTTTGTAAGAATGGCTCATATCTGATTACTAATCTGCTGTGTTCTACTGCACAGCATATCTTAGCCATCCCTCCTCAATGAGCGTACTACAGTTATACCACTGTTAGAGGCTACATAATAGTTCACCATATAGACACAGCATGAAATAAGTAACCCGTTGAGTGTGAGGTGAGGTGACAGAGCGCTTTCTTCAATGTCAAGGAAAGCAAAAGGCCTTATCAAGGCACCCGCCTCTCGACGGGCTCCCCACTTCCTCCCCATGTTTGTATTGCTTCGGTGCTGTATTCCCCACAGAGCTGTTCTCCCGACTGCCCATTCACCACCTGGACCTATTAGCAGCCCTATCACCCAAAGAGGCCAACTGTTCCTAACTGGGAAAGCTRAAACTTGAGGGGACGACGGCTCAGAGTTCCGCCTGGGCATCTGCGGCTGAGACAGTCGACAGACATGGCAAGCACAGGTTCGTGCCARGATTTTAATTGGAGAAAAGAAGGAAGGATCTTCTGGACGCACYGTCCTTTCCCCTCTAAGCCTTTCCCAAGGCAAAGCTTTTCCCAGGAGGGGAGGGCTGGCACGGGAGCTGCTGACACGCACGCAGTCTGAAATCCAAAGCCCACTGCTCTGGCTGCAGACTTGGTGGCTGCCAGAAAATTCCAGAGGCTCGCTCGGGATGTGCGGCCCTTTGCCACAAACACATCTTTCAGCCCAGGGAGCGATCCAGCAGCACAAAGGACTGCTCACTGGGCCTTTCAGCCCTGACAGTCGTGTGCCCTCCATAAGCAAAGACACAGGCTTGGGGTRGTGTCACCTTTAGGAAGGGTCCAGATGACACGAGATCTGGGACAGCTCCAGAGCAATGGGAAAGGAAGGTGTCTGGGCGGGGCGGTCATTTCCGAGCCTGGCTAATSGCTGCTGCCACATCTTCACACCATCACATCGCTAAGCTCTGGGCTGCTGAGAAGGCTCGGAGGGAAAGAACAACAACCTTGACAAACTGTGTTCAATTCCTAGGACTCCCAGGGTGGGAAGAGAGACCCAAGTCCTCWAAAATRGTCTTCTGGCTGGGCGGTGGTGGCGCACGCCTTTAATCCTAGTACTTGGGAGGCAGAGGCAGGTGGATCTCTGAGTTCGAGGCCAGCCTGGTCTACAGAATGAGTTCCAGGACAGCCAGGGCTACAC
>BDUI01001864.1:136938-153109 GCA_002335545.1 Apodemus speciosus
GAGCTAGGAGGGAAAGTGCTTCTCTCCACTGAGCCCTAAGCACCCAAGGTAGGTCCATGCCCTGCCACTGCGGAAATCAGTAACTTAGTATTTTGGGGCTCCCCTTGCTTCTGCGAGAAGGAAGCCTGCTCCAGGGTAGCATGGCTCCCAGGAGACATGAAAGGTCAGGCAGGACAGGGACAGGAGCCAGCTCAGGATACTCTCACCTGTACCCCAGGCTGCCGCCCACTGCCCTCTCTCCCTATACCTGTTTATTTCCCTCTGACAGCCCCCGTCAGTATAAAAGCCTCATTATATAGTCGAGGAGGCTAATTTATTACACCCCGTTCATACTCACAATGTCCTCAAGCACCGCATGTGGGAGTTGTGACACAGATACAGAACCCCACAAGCCAGGGTAACCGCTTACTAGCTGGGTTACGTAGAAAAAAAAAAGCTTCTTAATCTCTCTGGCTCAGTTTCCCCTGCCATGAAATGGGGATAGTAATATCTACCGCGAAGGATTTGATAATGATGATTAAGTGATGCCATTCAAAGGGACAGGGCTTAGACCACAGGCGTGGAAGCAAGTACTAACAGCTGGTAAAGACAACAAGGCCCCTTCTCCTCAACCCTAAAGGATAACTGAAACCCCAGATGGCATGGAATGCTATAGACACCCGTTTCTTCTTCTATATACAGACCCATGACGAAGTCTAACCTAGAAATCAGGCACAGCTAAGAACTGGGAACGGTAAACTAATAACAGGCCCTACCGATGTAGTGTAAGTCATATGAATGCGATCTCCCCATCTTCCTGTGTGCCACCGCGTCCACAGGGCAGGGAGCACATACAGGTTGCCTGGAAACACTGGATGCAGGGATGATGGGCATCCTGGGCAGGGCACAGGGGGATGCTGAGAACGTTCATCATGTGACTCGGAACGCCTTGTCACTTAACACTTACAAGGTGTTCACTCATCACGCGCTCCGGTGCTATTTGCGGAGAAGGTCATGGAGACGGTGCCTCTCGTCCGTGGCTCACTAAGCGAATCTGTCCTCCTTGCCCGGTTTCCCCCCTCTGGAGTCCGGCCACACAAAGGCCTGTCTTCTCTCTTGTCTTATCCTTCTCACCGCCCCCAGCTCCCTACCTGGGGCAAGTTGACCCTTGCTACTCTCCTAGCCTTTCTCTTGGGTGCCCAGTCCCTCCACTGGCACTAATGACCAACCACATGGCCAGAGCCACCTCATATCCACCCCAGGGCCCAGAACTAATGAGAAGGAACCATTTTCATTCTCCACTCAAGGCTTTCATAATTAATGTCAAATATTTGTTCGCTGTCCAAAGCCCATAAAACTGAACTGGGCAGGGCATGGGGTGGGGGACCCACAAAATAAATGCATGCAAATAAAGCGTGACTGGACAAGGTGGCCCGGCATCATGGGGGAGGGGAAGATGGTGAACAAGGCCAATACCCACTGAGAGCCCCAGGAAGCGGCCCGCTATCAGAGCGACCACCTCCCGACATCCTCCAGGACCCCCCAACCCACCAGACCTACAGAAGGTCCATTCTGCAAAGGCCCTTGGAAGTCCTGGAGGGTTCGCGGAGTGACACAGCGAAGGGAAAAAGCATTTTCTTCCCAGCCATGTGGTGCTTTCTAACTACCAGGAAGCGCCCCCCTCAGCTGCTCACCAACACTGGCCTGCTTCCAGACCAGCTGGGAAGGAAAGGCGGCCTGCCTGCAGAGCCCTCCCCGCTTACCCACAAGCCCTCACACTTCCCGGCATCCAGCAGGGAAAGACCACAGGCTGGGGCAGCACTTTGGTTTCTCCCCRTCTCTTCTCTCCTCTCCTCCTCCCCCCACTTCCCTCCCTCTCTCTCTCTCTCTCAGCTGTCATGCAGTAGGTAGTACACACAGCATGGACACGTAGACAAGAGAACTGAAGCCCATCACAGGGACACATGTCAACTCTCCTGGTCGGCATTCCAGGGCACGAATGAGGGAACTGGCAGGAAGAGAATGTGGAGGCCTCAGGAAAAAAGAGAGAAGAAGGAAGAAAGAAAGGGTGGTGGGTCTGTGTAGTTGTAACTCCAAGGACAGGCCATGGAATCAGCCAGACCTCCCTCCCTCCCTCATCTCCCTCCCTCCCTTCAGCTACTCATCGTCAAGTACAAACCACCAATGGAACAGGAACCACAGTGGCCAGGAAAGAGGGCCCTGCCCTGCTTTGCCAGGCACGGCTGCTGTCTTGTCTTGTCTGACATCTCCACGCCCCTCTGGAAACTCGCCCAACGTTTCCTATGGGACACCCTAACTCTCCCTCCACGTGTGCTCCAGGGGTGGCATGTGACCTAAGTAAGAGAAGACAGTCAAAGCACGGAACCATCCAGAACCAACAGATGGCTGGCTGAAGAACAGACCTAAGATTCTAGCTGGCCGGTAAGTTTGACTAAGGCTGCTGGGAGGGAGGTGTGCCTTTTATCCCACTAGGACACTTGGCTCGTGTCCAAGTCGCTATGGCCTCTTGCCACCTGGAAGAGACCCGCCTGGGAGACAAGAGATGAACCTCAGCAAATGGACCACTGGGGCAGCCCCGCCCAATCAGGTTATTGCTTGGCACATAATTCTCTTTAATTGCAGTGACTTAGGCTAGCTTACGTTCAGAGGGAGTCGTTTACAATCCAGATTCGGTGTTCAGTGGGTGACAGGCTGCTGCTGCCACCCGTTCCCCATTTCCTGTCCTGCCCCCCCCCCCCCCGTCAGGTCTGACTCGTGGCTTGCCAGGAAGGTGGGGCCCTGAACATCCGTCTTCATTATGGACCCGACTCTTGTCTTTGTCTCTGTGTTCCTTCTGTTCACCTGTCCCATGATGTAAATCCCGCAGTGGCTCTTACAGACTGTGTGTGGCTCAAGGTCCTGGAAAGCCATCATGGAGTCCTCTGGCTCAGTCCCACAAACCAAACATTCTCCGAGCTCTGAGAGGTCCTTCTTCCTCCAGGCACGTCCTGCGTCACCTGGGAGGAACTGGGGTTTTCAAGACTCTCATTTCTGACACAAGCCTTTTGAGGACAAAGGTGACCCACTCAGGCTCTGCATCTCTCTTCTTGGGTTAAAGCCCTAGGTTCTCCCATGGCTGAAATCCACTTTATAAAGGACTTCTAAACCCACTCTCCCTCCCAGTGCCTCAGGGCCTCCAGAGCTTTCCAACACCGAGTTCACCCAAAGGTTCTGGGGTTAATAGAGATGCTACTATACAGTGCTTGGTAGGGTGGGCCCTGCACCTCTCCCGGGCAGCACAATAGAGCTGGTGGTGAGGAGAGGAGGAGAGCGCAGGAGAGCAGACCCTGCCCCTTGGTGGCTGCTGCCTTGGGTACCTTGGTTGGTATAGTCCTGGGGAACCTGCCCTGGCGATGCAGGCACAGGAGAGCTGGTCAGCGACCTCCGAAGGCCCAGATCCGGGCTTTGAGTTGGTCCACCCCAACATCTACCCCATCTATGGTCAGCTAGGGAGCACGCCTGCCCTGCAGATCCAAGGCTTCAGGATCTCCACGAAACAGGGCAACAGCAGGATATCTGAGAGGAATGAACGTGTGTGAGGATCCAGTACTAAGAGTGTAGCAGAGGCCAGAAGCCTCCAACCAGACGGGTGACTCAGTGCAGTGTGCTCAGATGTGTGACACATACGACACAGGACAAGGCATTTTTCATTCTATTTTATTTTGAGGGGAGGGTTGTTAGGGTGGAGACAGATACAAAGGGACAAGACCCGAGTGGGGGTGGGTGTATGACGCGAAATTCACAGAGTCTATAAAAAGTTCAAAAGAAAGAGCCTATGAGTAAAACGTCTCTTGACACTCAACACAACAACGCCGACATGGCTCCGTTCCAGGAGTTAATTCCAAAGACCCTCAGCACATAGCACAGGTGTCCCTGGGTTTCACGTACCCAAGGCTGGCTTCAAATTCTGTCATTGCTAAGGACGACCTTGTACCTCAGACCCTCGCACCTCCATTTCTAAGTGTGGTGTTACCGGGTCCGCACCACGTCAGCTTACCCAGGTGAGTGAGATGGGACCCAGCACCTTATGCATGCTAGACAAGCCACATCCTCAGCCCCAAACTTTCCCACTTACAGAAGACAACGCTGAAATGCCAAGCAGTGACGTCACCCGAGACATCACATCCAAAGGCAGAGAGGCCCCAGTCTGTCTTTCCTTCTAACACCTAGAAATGACCATATCTCCATTTCTATGTATTTAAACTCACATACAAACACTTATTTAGAACTGTAAGGCACATAGAAATTCCCCACGTGTCTTCTCTCTGGATGGCATCTCGTGGGGGTCTGAAACGTGGTGCCTGTTTACTGGAGATGATGGTAAACCTGCATGCCTTGGGCCTCATGTGGTTTCACACTCTCTGCCTTATGGGCAAACGGCCCATCGTGGGCAGCTGTGACGGGTGTTTTGTAAAACTGTCTAGCATCTCCCAGACCCTGGGAGTTGCCACCCTCTGGGTCACTATGTCTTCTTACTGTCTCACCAGTCAACCAAAGAGCATCTGGCAAGGTCATGGAGGCTCTAGACACAGCAAGGAGTCTGAATATCCACTGTGCCTTTACTCACCACACACACACACACACACACACACACACACACACACACACACACACACACAGCAGCCGTGAAAAGACTGAGGACTACCCTGCGCTCCACAGGGTAGCGACTGTCCACACATGGGGAACCCTCAACACACGCCTAATCAAAAAGAAGCCGAATAGCTGGGCATGAAGGGTCCCACTTGTAGTCCCGGCACTCAGGAGACAAAGGCAGGAAGATTACGATCAGAACCACCCCTCAGCTAATAGCAAGTTTCATGGCCAGCCTAGACTGCCCCGAGGCTCTTCGTCAAAATAAAGCCCACCCATTATCACTTAACATATACGAAATTCACAGACGGTGGACTGACGGAAAGATCCAGTGCTGGTTACCTGGTTACCTCGGGCTGAGGGAGAAGGTGGGAGAGGAACTGAGCACGACTGTGCCTAAATCGCAGTGGGTTTAGGGGGATGTTCTGCAATAGTGTATAATGGGTCTGTCGAATCAATCATGAGGTGAGAAAACATGTTAGAATGGGCAGGCTCTACCATGCAAGATACACCTTCCTAAAGCTGCTGCAGGCAATTATTGCAGATTATTATTTCACATAACTGAAATCCAAGGGTCAACAGACCACAGTCTCTAGAGGCTGGGGTCCTGGGAATAACCACCCCCTTGCCTTTTCCAGCAGCAATACAGCTCCTGGAGACATAGCACCCTTCCCCCCCCCCCCCCCCTCCTGACCTTTTGGCTACATCTGCACTTGTTCTATGACCCTGACTCCTGGGTATCTTCTTCTTAGGACTCTCATGATTTCTGAGGTCCACAGGATAATAGGATCAGCTTCCCACATAAAGGTCCCTCACCCAGTCACATCTGCAAAATCCCTGTGGCCCTGGAAGTAACCAAATTCTCTGATTTTGAGGATGAAGACAAGGACAACCAGGGGCCACTATTCAGTCTAACGTTCACCACAATAAAGCTGCTGTAATTCCGAAAGGTGCGCTGTACCTGAGCAGATCCCAGCACCCAGGAGGCCTAGGGTGGAGTGGGGCTGCCCTGGGGCTGAGTGACCCAAAGATGACCTTCTCACTTAGGCCTCTCCGCCTAGGAAAGACTGGGGAAAGGGGGATGATGACTCACTCAGGCCAGGAGGACCTGAGGAACAGCTGCTTGTGTGGTCAGCCTGGAGGAGGGGGAGAGGGGAAGGATCTGGAGTCCAGACTGATTTAAAATCCCCTCTCCATGCACAGATACATACGGTCAGTTCTAAGAGAGAAGTGTTAGGCTTACAGGGATCTATATCTCTCAGCGGTTTGAAATCCCATCCCATTTGTTACTTTAAAGAACTCGCACAAGGTGAGTCCAGAGACATGAGATTTCTGCAAATATCTCCATCAATAAGTAAGAGCCACTCCATGCTTTCTCAGCAAGAACTTTCAGAAGACAGCAGGTTCTGGACCAACCACAGCTCACCCCCTGTCTCTGTGGCAGCTTCTGGAGGCACTTTGTTCTGTAGGCTAGACCCTACGCGTGCCAACAGAAAGCACATGCCAAGGAGACCCACCAATACTGCCCACTGACTGTCCCAAGACAGTGTGTTCAAAGACTGATCATGCACATTTCACAAAAATAAATGGGGCTCTTTTTGTTTGTTTGTTTTAAAGATAGGGTCTTGGGGGCTGGAGAGATCACTCAGCAGTTWAGAGCACTGGCTGCTCTGACAGAGGACCCAGGTTCAGTTCCCAGCACCCACATGGCAGCTCATACCTGTCTGCAACTCCAGTCCCAGGGCTTCTGATACCTTCACACAGACATACACACGAGCAAAGCACCAATGGACATAAGATAATAAAATAATGTAAACAAACAAACAAAAGACAGAGAGTCTCACCGTGGTCCCAGTTGGCCTGAACTCTCGATATAAACCAGAGTTACTTCCCACTCACAGAGTCTCTGCCTGCCTTTGCCTCCCCAGTGCTAGGATTAAGATGTGTGGCACCATACCTAGTTATATACATACAACACATGTATGTAGATATATGCATGCATACATGAACAGACACACTGCTTGGATATGGGGGTGCATGTGTTCATTCTCAGCACTTTGGGAGAAGAGTCAGGTGGATCTCTGTAAGCTCAAGGCCAATCTGGTCTATATGGTAAGTTTCTGGACAGCCAGGGCTGTACAGGGAGACCTTGTATTAAACAACAGGGTTGGAGAGATGGCTCAGCGGTTAAGAGCACTGGCTGCTCTTCCAGAGGTCCTGAGTTCAATTCCCAGCAACCACACGGTGGCTCACAACCAACGGTAATGGGATCTGACGCCCTCTTCTGGAGTGTCTGAAGACAGCTACAGTGTACTTACGTAATAAATAAATAAATCTTTAAAAAGAACAAAAACAAAAACTAAACAACAAGGTAGGGAAGTGCCTACGCTCTACCCAGTGTCCACCGGTGTTCAATAAACCGCTGTCACTCAGGAGATGGCGTAGGACCCAATCATCAAGATCTTTCTTGGCTATATAGGGACCTGCCAGGAAGCCTATCAGAAATAGAAGGAGGAAATGGGGAAAGAAGCAGAGCGAGGGGCACATGAGGCTAGGCAGAGGCTGACAGGCTGACACGGAGGGGAGGGGGGAGCTACAGACCGCGAGGAAGAGCAGAAGCAGTGGGAACCAAGGGAGGCGGGCTGGGCCGCAGGGGCTTGGCGCTTTAGTGGGAACGGGGAACTACTGAGGGCTTTAGGTCCAGGGAAAAGCAAGAGCTGACCGGTCCCAGTGGTTAGAGGACTGGCTGCTCTTCATAGTACGCTGGTTCAATTCCCAGAGCCCATCTGGAGGCTCACAACCACGTGTAGCTCCAGTTCCAGGAATCTGACATCCTCTTCTGGCCTCCGACGGCACCGGGAATGCATATGGTGTACATTCATACAGGCAGGCAGAACGGACACAGGACGTCAAGGGTATGAAGGCGCGCGCCTTTAATCCTAGCACTTGGGAGGCAGAGGCAGGCAGGCTTCTGAGTTCAAGGCTAATCTAATCAAAATAGTAAGTTCCAGGACAATAAGGATTACAGGGAGAAAACCTCTGTCCAAAATAAACAAAACCAGTTACAAGCAAAAAAAGGATCTAATGAAAACTGAAGAGCGAGCTGACTCTACGTAGGAAATGTCCCTCGGGGATCTGAGTGGGACCCACCTTCCCATCCCCTTGCGTGTAGGAGCAGAAAGCCACCAAGACTGGGTGTCACTCACTCATCTGTCAAAGCTACGTCCTGAGTGCAATATACCAGGGACACCAGGTATAATATAAATGCAGGAGACAGAGACAGGGACACCAGGCCTGGCCTTCCACAGCCTAAGATCCCCATGTGCAAGATCCGCCAGCTCAGCCCAGACAGGAAGTATGGAATCCAAGCGTCTTCTGCAAAAGGAGGCAGCGCTCCAGAGCCCCGAGCGGCCCACTAGCCACCTCTCTTTATCACTGTCTACATCTCTGCACACTAATCCAAAGCAGTTTATCAGAAAGCGCTCCTGAGGCGTACAAAGTGAAGAAGGAAGCAAAGGAGAAGAAATCAGACAGAACCTGAGCTGGCAACCCATGCTGTGAGCGAGTCCCAATGAGGCTCTGAGCTTCCCGAAAGCCAAAGCTAAAAGAGATACAGGGTTAGAAGAAAGAGCAAGCTCTCCTCCGTGGCCTGGGCATCACACGGCCATCATGAAAGATGGAATTGGATCTGCTCTGGGTGGGCATGGCTTCAGATAGCCCCCCCCCCCTTAATTCACTGAGAACACAGTGTCTCTTCGCCCAAGTGCCTGCACCTGGTTCCAGGTACTGAGCAGCCCAAAGACATCAATGATGAGTCTTGGGTGTCCCTCCTTCACACCGTTATGGGCCACAGGTTATGCTGACTGCAGGACCCCACCCTACCCACACCGTAGTTAAGTGAATGAACTTCCAAGTGTGACTTTGCTGTCTTACTTCAGGTCACAGAGTGTGGATGCCTCCCTCTAACCTAGCGTTCGCTTCACTGCAGAGGTAGTATTTTTCTAGAATTTGTGAATCGGGCTACATCACCATTTAAGCTGCCACATGCAGGATCACGAGAGGCTGGTGTATCTACCTCCTGTAGCCCCTGCCTCTCGACGAGCTATTTGGTCCGGATCTGCCAACGAGCAGTTTAAAGAAGAGAGAACCCAGGCCAAAGTCAGTCAGCACCAAGTCGTCTCACTCACCAGGCTCCGGGGTACACCTGACCTAAAGCCCGTCCCAGGAGAATGAGGAAAAGAGACAGATCTGAGGCCTGGAACTCCTGCGGCCATTTTATAACCAAGAGGCAGGCAGCCTGAAGACGAAGCTCTCACACAAGAGGGGATGCTGAGAAAACATCAGAGAAATGGAGCGGACCCACATCAAATCGACCGAAGCCTCTCGTACCCCAGCCATTTCTATTGGGTATGTTCAGTGCCTCGCCTGAGTTCCAGCAGACGCACACACTGTCCAAGAAGGAAGGAGCATAAGCCACTTGGCGTGGTGTGAGGGTGAACGAGGGTCACAGACCAAATCAGACGAGCATCTGAGAGGTAGCCACACCCGCTCCAATGCAGACTTGTCTACGGATACTTGGGCGCCACGCTGGCAGCGCAGGCACAGGAGAGACCAGATGTCCAGGAGGGCCCCAAAACAGAGTCCATCTTTACTTAGAGAAGAGTCTGCAGCCCCCGGCATGGAAGTGATCATTCTTGGTCCGGCCTTCCCTTCCTGACTCTGTCACTCCCTCTCTGGTTCAGAGGCTTTCTGAGGGAAGACTCTTCCAAATATCCATCCACCTGTCCAGTCCGCTCCCTTCAGCCTGACCACACCCGCCTCAGGTGACGACCCTTGGAGGGTCCCTGTCTGGGTCAGCAGTCCTGAGAAGAGTCCTATCGCCCCAAATAAGCTCCACTATGGCCCACGTGCCTTCCTGCCCTATCAGTAACACAATGGCAGACAGCAGAAGCCAACCAAGAACACCGGATGGACAACTCCATATGTGAGTTTGCTGTGGAGACGATGAGAACCCCCCCAAACCTAGACACCAGCTGTAGAAACACACTTGAAAAAACGAGCAAGAGAGACACGGCAGAGGGAGAACATGACTTCAGCTAGGCCACCTTGTGTCCACTTAGGAGGACAGAACCACTTCCATGGGCTCTTCCCAGGACCACCTCCGGGTGGTCCTGCTCAGGGCCTCCTAGTCCAGAGGCTGCTGGGAAAAACGTGTTCTGGTCTACCTCAGCTGCCTGCTGGGAAGCAGCAAGACTCACACACAGACACTCTATGCCCCCCAAATATAGGAAGCCTCGAAGAGATGTCCCAATCCTCCAACCTTAAAGTCAATAAACACAGAGCCCCAGACCACTGCTGACAGGGAAAGAGAGTAAGAGCGAGGCCTCTGCGTGCCTACACCGCCCAGAGCCCAGTGTTGACAGAGGAAGTATTTCTCCATCACTCACCGCAGAGACCAAGCATGAAGCAGAGTCTGAAGTACTGGCTATTTCAAAACACCTCAAGCGGTATGGAAAGGTCACTTCCATCTCCCCAACCTCCAGAGCAGCGACTCTGTGGAGAACTCAGCTGCCATTACCTGCATACAGCCCATGCCGTCGGTCATCCTTTCCTTCATCCGGAAAACAGCTCCGGAGGACCGGGCTCCCATGCTGGAGAGAGGGTTTCAGAGAAGGACTGGGCGCCATGCCCAGCCTCCAGCCTTTTAGTGGCGGCGACGGACGGACGGGCTAAGAGGTGGTTCCCTTTGCAGGGATGCTGGTTGCAGTGGAGGGTTGGAGGTCCTTACGCCACTTCTCTGCACTCACATCCCAAGGAGTTACCTTCAAGTCAGTCAGCAGCCCTAGAACCACGGTCCCAAGGACAAGGCTAGGTGGCTCAATGGAAGACCCTCATAGGAAAGGTTGATGACTGGGTAAGGTACGAATGCGAAGTCCTGGGCGGTCTGTGTGCCAAAGATTGGGGGAAGGGGTCTTGAGGTAGAGGGTGTCCCTAAACCCAGTGTACTGGGTGCTCTGGGGCAGACCGTGGTCCTGGCATCGGCTGGTCCTCAGGAACTGGGGTGCAGCATGCATTAGCTGCTCCCCCAGCTCTCACACCCACACTGCTACGGCGCCACGTCTTCCTGTTTATAAAACACCACAGCTCCCTTTACCTCCATCTCTGACGCACCTTGCTAAGACTGCATAAAGCCGGGAGGAGATGACCCAGCCCCGATGCCACTGACACCATTTGTTCGAAGTCCTCCTTAATACGTCCTCCCCCTTGTCCCAGACCTGGTGTCCTCCAGTCCTCCCCAGGCTAGAAGATCCCTACCATTGCCCTCCATCCTCCCACTGAAGCATCCTGATTTGAGCGGAACACTCAACTCACCTGGGCCAGACACTGCTGTACTCCCAGAGCCTAATGCAGTAACATGGGGGACCATGGGAATCAGAAACCGAGCAGGAAAGGACAGAAAGACTCTGAAGGTACAGCCCTGGTGCTTCGGTCCCCTCCCTCCCTGAGCTTACAGAACAGGAAATGTGTCTCAGCTTAGATGACTTGCCCAAGATGTTTCTGTTAGCAAAATGGCAGGGCTGCTAATACCCAGATTCCAGACCAACTATCCTTCTACCCAGCACCCAGGGATCAAAGCCGTCCACCTCCTTCCTATGCTCAATTTACTGTTAGAGACATAAATGCACCCCAAACCCTTCCCCAGAATACTTTTAATGATATTCTGCAAATTAAAAAAAAAAAATAGTGCTGGGTTTGGTGGCATGCCTGTTATCTTAGCATTGGGAAACTGAGGCAGAAGGCTCGTGAGCTGACCCTGGATCCTGCATGGTAGAGAGAGCCAACTCCCACGGGCATGAGCATACAGACGCAACACGCACATACACACCACGAAATAAATGTTTTCAAATGTATTACCTGTGTGGGGTCCTAAATTTAATGGGGTAATAAATAAATTTAAATGTTTTAAAATGTATTCCCTGTGTGGGGGAGATGAGGGGGAAGGAGGAGACAAGCAGGGAAGGCAGAGGGATTGGTGATTGACAGGCAGTGTATGTTTGTATGGTGAACTGGACTTCGGAGATGCTCGGCAGGTAAAGGTACTGTACAATGCTGGCACTTGAGTTCCAGCCCAGAACCAAGGTGTTGGAAGGCAGAGGGGAAAGAAGCGACTCCAAACACTTGTCCTCTCTCTTCCCTGTATATTACATGGCATGTGTTTCTCCCCCTCCCCCACCCCGCCACCCATACTATACATATACACATACACATTCTATAGTTTAAAAAAAATAAGCTTGCCAGGAGGTGGTAGCACACACCAGTACTCAGGAAGCAAAGGCAGGCAGATCTCTCAGTTTGAGGTCAGCCTGGTCTACAGTGAGTTCCAGGACAGCCAAGGAAGGCTACACAGAGAACCCCTGTTAAAAAAAATAAAAAAATAAAAAACTTTTAAAAATTAATACTGAACAAATGGACAGAGTCAGGAACCTGCCAAGAGAATTAATTACTCGGAGATGTGGCTTCAGCTGACACAGGCAGGCGACCCGTGGAGAAGGCAGGGGACACATCCTTCACTCCAGTCTGCCGGAATTCCCACGGCGGGTGGGGCTGCCGTCTCCCCTGCTGTCAAGAGTCACCCAAGAAGAGGAACAGTGCCAACTTTCTTTTTGGCTGCTGCAGGCTTCCTAATTAAAGTTTGGGATGTGTGTTTATTCAGGGTTGATAAACACAGACCCACAAAAAAAAAAGTTTTTAAGAGAAAGCAGATGACATGTGCAGCAGAACTAGCTAATAAAAAAAAAAAAAAAAAAATCAGGAGCCACTGTGAATTTTCAATCCTGACAGCGGTAACTTGCGGGAGGCTGAGGCCCAGGAGTGAACTCGGTGCTGTGTTGCCAGAGTAAGTGCAAACCACTTCCTGCAAATTAATTGCTCCCTGGCAGGAGATGTGTACAAAGTTTCTCCGTTCTGAATGGAGAATGATGTAGCCAATGCAGCTTCCTTCTCCTGCCCGCCTGCCACCAGGCGGTCCCTCGGCTGGCCAAGGCAGCGTTTCAAACTCCTATAGATCTGCCCAGGGAGGAAGAACTCACAGTAAGACCCCCGGACAATGAAGTCAATGGAAGAGTCAAGAAGCTGAGGCTACCTCGTGTCCAGGGACCTCGGTCTCCTGAAAGGGCCCTGGTCCTAGCAGGGGGTCTTTTCAGAGACTGCCTCCCACGCCATAGGTCCTTCCTTATTCCACTCTGGGGCAGCGTGGAGCACCGCTACTCTGAGACCCGTGAATGCGGCCTAGTTTGCAACGAATGGCCGAGAAGTCCAGGAGCCAGGAGGCTAAAGGATTCCCCAAGGACAGGGATGGCTTCCCAGACATCAAAGGGAGCTTCAGAGGGGTGGCGCCCAGGGCTGGCCTTAATGAAACCATAATGAACAAGTTTGCACAAATAAAGACAACAATGAGAGGGCAAGCAGAAGGCCCAGAAAACAATCAATGCCTTTGATTAAGCACTGATGAAATTCCCCATCACGGCTTTCATCCCGCTCCCGAGGGCTTTCCTTGGCTCTGCGATGGATTCAAAGAAAACCATCTTGCATATACATTACTCCCCAAGCCACTGAACACAGGGTTTGGCTCCGCTGCTGCCTCCCAGCCCCAGGCCAGGCAGCAGTGTCCCAGATGGCCTCTAACGCCAGACAATAGCCACCCCAAGATGCTCAGAGAGCCGTGTGGCCTCTTTTCTGTACAAGACCATTTTTCTCAGCCTGTCCACCACCAGCTCCGCTGGGGCCTCCGCACACTTCAAGGGACTTTCTGGCAATTGTCTGGGATTTAATTCCACACTGAAATAGCTCCCTGTTTCATCAAAGCCAATCTGGCTTCGAGTGAAGGAACTACGGAAGGACTGCTGCAACGTCTCTGACAAGGTCTACCATCAAACGCCATCTCTGCTCACACGGGTTCTCTATGAACTGCAGTTCCCAGCACTGACCTTCAAAGTCAGTCCAAACTATGCCTTTCTTTAAGTTCTCCTCCCCAAATCCTCCAGGTAGTTTGGCTCCACAGTTCCTGAGGGGACCTTGGCAAGCCTTGAGCATGGCTAGGGGTTCATCTGTCTGGCTACATACCACCCCGTGGGTGGTTTCCAGATGAGTTCCTGTTCACAGCTCTACGTAAAATATCTAAGACATACAGAAATCATGTGTAAGAATACCACCTCTCCCAACCACTGGGCTGAGCACAGGGTCCCCAATGGAGGAGCTACAGAAAGGACCCAAGGAGCTGAAGGGCTCTGCAGCCCCATAGGAGGAACAACAATATGAACCAACCAGTACTCCCAGAGCTCCCAGGGACTAAACCACCAACCAAAGAGTACACATGGAGGGACCCATGGCTCCAGCCGCATACGCAGCAGAGGATGGCCTTGTTGGACATCAATGAGAGGAGAGGCCCTTGGTCCTGAGAAGGCTCGATGCCCCAGTATAGAGGAATGCCAGGACAGGGAAGCAGGAGTGGGTGGGTTGGTGAGCAGGGGGAGGAGGGATGGTGTAGGGGGTTTTCGGAGGGGAAACCAGGAAAGGGGATAACATTTGAAATGTAAATAAAGAAAATATCTAATAAAAATTTTAAAAAAACCCACCACCTCTTAAGTCCATCACCAGCTTAAATTAAAAAAAAATAACAAAACAACAACAACAAAACAAAAAACAAAAAGGATAGTTCCCAGGTAGCCAACTCATAGCCCCTCTCTCCCCACGCCCTCCATCTAGCGTGCCCTGCACTTCTCTATGTTTTAGTTGCGCACAAGCTTAGGTGAAGCTCGGTCGGCAGACTGCTTGCACGAATCCCCAGGTCYGACCCTCAAYACCCTACAAAACAATCATGCTGGTTACTTATCCTGGGATAAGATGCCCTGACCAAAACAACGTGAAGGTCTGTTTAATGTGGCTCAGGGCTTAAATGTCCAACCCATCACGGCAGGCGGGGAGGTCCCAATGGCAAGAGCAGGAGGCTGGTCACAATACACATGCAGAGGGGGAGCAGACAGCAATGAACGATGGCCTATGCTAGCTGGCGTGCGCCTTTTTATGTTGTCCAGGACGGAGGCCTAGGGGATGATGCCGCCTACTTCCAGGATAAGGCTTCCCACTCCAACCTAACCAACCAAGATAATCTCTCGGGTGGGCCCAAAGGCTTGTTTCCTAGGTGATGCCAAGTCCTGTCAAGTTTATAGTCAACCTGAAGCATTACAGCAGGTACAGTAGCACATACGTTGGTTGTCACAGAGAACTATGTACCCTTAGCCACATAGTGACTTTTGTAAAGCCAACCTGGAATGCACAGGATCTCAGGAGGATGGTAACGACAACAGGACTGTGAAGTGCATGGCTGGGTTATAAACTGCTCACCGTTTCAGCACTTGATGTGTGTCCACAGCAATGTGTGCCCGAGGCTGGGACCATCTGAGGGCAACACCCGTCTCCTGGGCTTAATATCTGTAATCCTTGCCGTTAACCCACGCGTGGGCATAGCTCATACTTCATACTTGGTTTTAAACATGGGGGAGGGGCAGAATATGGAGTGCAGGCTCGCCCCACTGCACGGGCTTACCCCACCCATGACCCCAGGCCTCATAGTGCTCCTGAGATCTAAGAAAGGAGAAGGGAACACGGGGACTTCTACCATAATATCTACTTCCCTCTGAATGTCTCAGACTGTCCTAGAAGCCTGAGAGAGCTTCCAGGTCCCCAGTAGACACCACTCGGAGTCCCCCTCAAGGACCAGGACTTCTCTGAGTCTCAGTACTCCGAGCACATAGCAGATTACCTTCGATGTGGGGGGTGGGGCATGGGGAGGAGAACAGGGGCCGTCGGGACCAGCTCTCCGAGGGCAGAAGAGTCCTCATTCAGCAAGGAGACACGTCTACGCCCACCACCTTGCCGTTCAGTCCCCTGAACAAAACAGCTCCATGTGGCCTCTGGGATCTTTGGTGGAAACCTAGTGGCACACAAAGGAGAAAACGCTCACACGGGCAAGGAGCAGGGAGGGACCAGGGGAGGGTCGGCCGCCACCTTGAGGACAGGTTAGTTTTGAGTACAAGGCATCCACACGACTTGAGAGTCAAGGGAAGAATGTCCCTACCTCCTTAGAATGTTCTTCCCACTCAACTGTGGCCTTGACGTCGACCTTCAAATCCTCCCCACCCAGCCCCCACCCCCACCCCCATAATTCGCATTTGTGGACCTCCACAAGAGCCAACGCTGAGGAAGGGAGCCCCCACTCTGGCACAGAGCAGCCATGCGGCTTCCAACACATCTTTCCACCTGAGTTTCAGTTTTCTAAAAAGCTTGCCCAAGTACTCGTGAGCCGTGGCCCCCGGTGAGTTCGACCTCGGTGGTGTTTACTAGAGCGGAGCCAAAACATAAGCACAAGTTGGAGACGAGCCGCCCCTGTGACGCTGACTTTTAAGCCCCTTTCGGACTCCTGGCTTCTTTCTGTTTTTAAGATTCAAGACTTAGTGCTTGGTCACCACCGAGAACACAGGCC
>BDUI01001865.1:30472-40834 GCA_002335545.1 Apodemus speciosus
GGGGGGGGAGGAGAGATAAAAAGACATATAGGACATTGGGGGGGCGGGGAAACCAGGGAAAAGGGAAATGAAATGTAAATAAAGAATATATCCAATAAAAAAAAAGAAAAAAAAGAAAAGGGTAAAACAAATAATTAGGAATCTGTCTGTTTCCTGGGCTCAATGTAGGTACAAAATGTACACAACAGGCTTTCTTTCAAACTGTACTGTGTTGAAGTACTGTCAGGATGAGACCTCGATATCATATTTGACCTCTCCAGATAAATTAGCATTCTATACTCTAAGGTCTGCATTAGAAGCTTCACTAGTCACAGAAGCAGCTATTATCTTTAGATTCCATGCTAGCAGAGTAATGATCTCCCCAGAATGTCCAGATTCTAATCCCCAGAAACTATGAATACATATTCTTCCATGGCAATAGAAAATTAAGCTTTGAAATTTCATAAAGGCTAATAATCAGTTGAGTACAATGGGGAAATTGTCCTAACTTACTTTTGCTGTGTTTGATATAATTACAAATGTGCTGGAAAGTGGACAAGTGTGTCAGAAGAGCAGCAGGTGAGAAAACAGACTGATGCTGACTCAAGGAGTGCAGGTAAGCGCTGAAGCTGGAAAAGACAAGCAAACAGCTCTCCCACAGATCTCGCACACAAGAATGGAATCCTGCTAAAACTTTGATTTTAGCCCAGTGAGAGTCATTTGGAACTGCTAACCATAGAACTGTAAGATTATAAATTTGTGTGTATTAGATGACAAAATGTTTATGCTGTTTTTGTCTTTCACAGGAGTCACAGGAAACTAAGCAGTCCTATATAACCAATTGGTGAAATTTATGGGTTTTTTTTAAAAGATTTATTTATTTTATGTATAGGAGTACACTGTAGCTGTGTTCAGACACTCCAGAAGAGGGAGTCAGATCTCATTACAGATGGTTGTGAACCACCATGTGGTTGCTGGGATTTGAACTCAGGACCTCTGGAAGAGCAGTCAGTGCTCTTAACCACTGAACCATCTCTCTAGCCCTGACATTTATATTTCAATTTTACTGAATTTTAAATTCATTAAATTGATTATTTTATAATACATACTAGTCAAAAGATGATTTCCTGTTCTGTACATTTCAAAAGGAGAAATAAAGCAGCTATCAGAGGTGGATGGATAGAGACAACTGAGTAGAAGAAGGGGTGAGCAGGGGCATAGGAATGTTCAAGAGGTGTCGGGGGAGTGGGAAAGGTCTCATGGTGGGAATGGAAATCGGTGATGGCATCTCTGGAACTAGCTGGAGACCTGGAGTTGGGGAGGCTTTGGGGATTCTATTCCTTATACTTCTGGTCTTTTTGATGAAAAATTCTAATTTGCAACCTAGTTTTCATTTGAGATTTCATGATCCTCTTTTCAGGTTATTTCATATGACTGTAACTCATGTATATGTTGAAATATAAGACTGTCATGGGGGTACATATCTACAATCTCAACACTTAGGAGATGGAGGCAAAAGAATTGTTACATCTTTAAGGCCAGTTTAGGCTCATAGTAAGCCTGAGGACAGAGTCAGACATGTAGGAAGACATTGTCTCAGGAAACAAAAGCAAACAAACAAAAAGCAGAGCATGTTGGCATATGCATAATCCACTGATTGGAAGACTAGAGAGTCAAGGGTTCAAGGCCAGTCTAGGCAACATAATGAACCTGAGGACAGCTTAGAGTACAGAAGATCCTCCCTCCAAACAAGGAAGGTAGACATGGTATTGCACATTTATATTCACAGCACATGAGAGTCTAAGGAAAGAGGATCATTGTAAATTTAAGGGCAACCTGAGTCACATAGTAAGTTCTAGACCAGACTTAACCAGAAACATGTGAGACAATGAAAAACAAGAAAGAGGTCAGGGAAGAAGCTAAGTTTGTAGAGAGCACTCACATAGACTCATAAAGTCCTGCAGTCCCCCAGCACCTACATAAACCAGGAGTGGTGGTGAACCTGTGTAATCCCAGCAACGACATGGTACTGCACAGCTATAATCCTGTCACTTGAGAAGTGAAGGCAGAAGAATCAGAAGTATAAGTTCATCTTTAGTGTCTTTTACATACATGGCATTTTAAAAATCAGACTGGGCTACGTAAGACCCTGTCTCAATAAACAAACAAACAAGCAAGCAAGCAAACAAACAAATAAATGGTAAAGAATTTTTGGTTGTTGCTTTGTTTTTTTCCCAAAGGAAGGTCTGACACAGCCCAGGCTGGCTATGCAGTATAGTACCTCTCTATGCAGTCAAGGTCAACATTAAACTTCTGATTCTCATGACTCTGCCTTCTAAATCCTGGAGTCAGGGCTGAAAAACACCAAGCCTGTTTTATGAGTGCTTGGAATCAAACTCAGAACTTTGTGCACACTACTTGAGCATTCAACCACCTGAGCTTTGTCTTTAGCCCTAAATATTTAATTTAAGTCTTTTATTTGTTAATTCTTTGAGAATTTCATACAATGCATTTTGATCTGATTCACATCTGACTTCTCCAAGATCGACTTGTATTTCCCCACCCCTCCCAACTTCATGTCTTTTTTTATTATAATAACTCAAATCCCATTTATACTGCCCATACAGATATCCCATTTGTGGCTGTATACTCTAAGATTGGTTATTCTCTACACTGTGACCAGTTAACTGCTATCCAAAGAAACTTCTCTGATGAGATCTGAGAGYTTCACTAATTAAATATAGTTATGATAATATCTCAGCATAGCTTCATTAATGGAATTTATAATTCCGGAATTGTAATGACAGTGCTCCAAAGGTAATGCATTAAGATCACAAGGCCAGCTTGGTTTTTTTCTTTCCTTCTCCTTCTTTTTAAAATTTTGTAAGACAAGCTCTCATACTAAAGCCTTGGCAGGCGAGAAAACTCTGCACAATCCTTCTTCTCAGCCAACCAAGTGCACAACCATGCCGAACAAAGTATCCTTTTATTCCTAAAAATAAAGCTTTGTAAAATATTTTCTCATAGATGTTAACTATAGCCACTCAATATCTGTTAAGCTCTGTATTGAAACTTTCAGTAGCTCCAGGACTAGCTTGGCTGGTATTTAATTAATAAAATATAAGGGTGGTAAATTCGGTATTGATACTTTGAATATACACATACATATGTGTAATCTCTCTTTTTCAGTAATTTATTTATTCATTTTACATGCACATTACAATCCCCTCCCTCCTCTTCTCCCAATACCATCCTTACAAATTCCTCCCCACATTACTCCCTCCCCTTCTCAGAGAGTGGGAAATGCCCATTGGGCACCACCACACMCTGGGACATCTAGTCCCAGCAGAATTAAGCACCTCCTCTCCAATAGAGACCCAACCAGGCACTCCCAGGAGGAGAAGAGGATACAATGGCAAGCAATAGAGACTTCCCCCACTACAACTGTTAGGGGACTCACATGAAACCACACTGCATATCTGCTACATTTGTGCAGGGTGCTTAGGTCCAGTCATGTATGCTCTTTGGTTCATAGTTCAGTCTCTGGGAGCCCCCATGGTCAGTTGATCCCATAGGTCTTCTTTTTCTGTCCTTGACCCCTTCATTAAGCTTAATTCTATCTTCCACTCTTCCACAAGACTCCCCAAGATCCACCTGATGCTTGGCCACAGATAACTGCRTGTGTTTCCATTTGATGAAGCCTCTTAGAAGACAGTTATCTATGTTCTTGTCTACAAGCTTAGTAGAGTATCATTAATAGTGTCAGAGGCTGCCTCTTTCACATGGGACAGGGCTCAATTAGAACAGTCATTGGCTGACTATTTTCTCAGTCTCTGCTCCATCTTTATCCCTTTGCATCTCGTAGGAAGGACAAATTTTGAGTTGAAGTTTTCGTGGGTTGGTTGATGTTGCCCAACCCCTCCTTCCACTAGAAGTCCTACCAGGCTACAAGATGTGGTGCTTTACTCTCTATATCCCCTGCTGGTAGGAGTCTCAGCTAGCATCACCCCATAGAATCCCCATAGCCTCCCCAACCCCAGGTCTCCAGCTAGTTCCAGAGATGCCCTCACCAATTTCCATTCCCACCATGAGACTTCTACCAATCCCCCCAACACACCTGTTCAACATCCCTATACACTTGCTCAACCCTTCTTCTACTCAGTTGCCTCTCTCCATCCACCTCTGATAACTGTTTTGTTTCTCCTTCTGAATTAAATTCACACATGCTCCCTTGGGCACTCCTTATTACATAGTTTCTTTGGGTCTGTGGATTGCAGCATAGTTATCCTGTACTTTATGGCTAATGTCCACTTATAAGTGAGTACCTATCATGAATGTTCTTTTGGGACTGGGTTACCTCACTCAGGGTGGTATTTTCTAGTTCCATTTGCCTGTGAAATTCATGATGTCCTTGTTTTTAATAGCTAAATAGTATCCCATTGTGTAGATGAACCACATTTTCTGTATCCATTATTCAGTTAAGGGACATCTAGGTTGTTTCCAGTTTCTGGCTATTATGAATAAAACTGCTAAGAACATAGTTGAGCGAGTGTCCTTGTGGYATGGTAGACTTCTTTGGGGTATATGCCAAGGAATGGTATAGCTGCCTCTTCAGGTAGAACTATTCCATATTTCATGACAAACTGCCAAATTGATTTCCAAAGTCGTTGTTCAAGTTTGCACTCCCACCAACAATGGAGGAGTGTCCCTCTTGCCTCATATCCTCTCTAGCATGTGCTAGAGAGTTTTTGATCTTAGCCATTCGATCAGTGAGTCATTTTGATTTGCATTTCCCTGATGACTAAAGACTTTGATCATTTCTTTAATTATTTCTTGCCCATTAGAGACTCCTCTGTTGAGAATTCTCTGTTTAGCTCTGTACCACATTTTTAATTGGGTCATTTGGTTTGTTATTGTATAATTTCTTGAGTTAGTTCTCTATGGAATGAAGAGTTAGTGAAGATCTCTTTTGCATTCTGTTGGCTGCCATTATGTTCTGTTGACTGAGTCCTTAGCCTTACAAAAGCTTTTCAGTTTCATGAGGTCCCATTTATTAATTGTTGATCTTAGTGTCTGAACTATTGGCATTCTGTTTATGAATTTGTCTGCTGTGCCAATTAATTCAAGGCAGTTCCTCATTTGGTCTAATATTAGATTTAGTGTATCCAGTTTTATGGTGAGGTCTTTGATCCACTTGGACTTGTGCAGGGTGGTAAATGTAGATCTACTTGCATTCTTCTATATGCAGACATCCAGTTGACCTACATCATTTGATGAAGATGTATCTGCTTTCTTTTTCTATTGTATGGTTTTAGTTTCTTTGTCTAGGACTGTGGGTTTATTTCAGGATCTTCTCTTCTCTTCCATTGATCAACCTACCTTTTTCTATACCAATACCATGCAGTTTTTACCACTATTGTGCTGGAGTTTTCCTTGAAATCAGGGATGGTGATACCTTCAGAGATTCTTTTACTGCACAGCATTATTTTAGCTATCCAGGATTTTTTGTTTTTCCATATGATGTTGATAATTGGTCTTCAAGGTCTGTAAAGAACTGTGTTGGAATTTCAATGAGAATAGCATTGAACCTGTAGGTTGCTTTTGGTAAAATGGCCATTTTTACTATGTTAATTCTACCCCATCTAGAAGCAAAAGATATCTTCATCTTCTGATATTTTCCTCAATTTCATTCTTCAGAGACTTGAAGTTCTTGTCATACAGATTTGTCACTTGCTTGGTTAGAGTTACAGCAAGATATTTTTTATTATTTGTGGGTATTGTATAGGGTATTTCCCTAATTTCTTTCTCAGCCCATTTATCATTTGTATAAAGGAAGGCTACTGATTTCTTTGAGTTAATTTTGTATCCAGCACTTTGCTGAAGGTATTTATCAGCTATAGGGTCCTCTGGTAGAATTGTTGGGGTCACTTACATATACTATCGTATCATCTGTGAATAGCAATACTTTAACTTCTTTGAGTCCAATTTGTTTTCCCTTGATCTCCTTTAGCTGTCTTATTGCTCTATCTAGAAGTATAAGTACTGTGTTGAATAGAGAGAAAGTAGGCTGCTTTGTCTTGTCCCTGATTTTACTAGAATTGCTTTAAGTTTCTATCCATTAAATTTGAAGTTGGCCATTGGCTTGCTGTATATTGCTTTTATAATGTTTAGGTATATACCTTGTATCCCTGATTAATCCAAGACTTTTATCATGAAGGGATGTTGGATTTTGTCAAAGGCATTTTCAGCATCCATTGAGAATCATATGATATTTTTTTATTTCCCTTTGTTTATAAGGTGGATTACATTGATGGATTTTTCTATATTGAAACCATCTGTGCATCCCCAGGATGAAGCCTTCTTGATCATGTTGGATTTTATTTTTGATGAGTTCTCAGATTCAGTTTCTGAGTATTTTATTGAGTATTTTTGGATCAATATTCATAAGGGAAATTGGTCTGAAGTTCTCTTTCTTTGTTGCCTCTTTGTGTGGTTTAAATATCAGGATGACTGTGGCATCTTAGAATGGGTTTGGCAATGTTCCTTCTGTTTCTATTCTGTGTAATAGTTTGAGGAGTTTTTGGTATTAGCTATTCTTTGAAAGTCTGGTAGAATTCTGAGATAAAACCATCCTACCCTCGGCTTTTTTTTTTTTTGGTTGGGAGATTTTAATGACTGCTTCCTTTTCCTTAGGTGTTATAGGACTATTTAAATAGCTTACCTGATCTTGATTTAACTTTGGTAAGTTGGTATCTGTCTAGAAAATCTTCTATCTCATTTAGATTTCCAATTTTGTGGAGAACAGTCTTTTCAAGTAAGACCTAATGATTTTTTGCATTTCCCCAGTGTCTGTTATTATGTCTCCCTTTTCATTTCTGATTTTGTTAAATTGGATACCTTTTAGTTAGTTTAGCTAAATGTTTACCTATCTTGTTGATTTTCTCAAAAGAACCAGCTCTTGATTTCATCAGTTCTTTGTATTGTTCTCTGTTTCTAATTTATTGATTTCAGTCCTAAGTATTTCTTGCAATGTACTACTCTTGGGTGTTTTTGCTAGTTTTGTTGTTGTTGTTGTTGTTTTGTTTGTTTTGTTTTGCTTTTTATTTGTTTTAGGGTGTGGGTTTTTTTGAGCTTTCAGGTGTACTTTTAAATTCCTAGTATGATAACTCTCTAATTTCTTTAAAAGCACTTAGTGATATTAACATTAACTTTCCTCTTAGCACTGCTTTCATTGTGCCCCATACTGTGCTTTCATTTTTATTGAATTCTAGAAAGTCTTTAATATTTTTCTTTTTTTTTTCACTGACCCCAGGATCAGTGGAGAGTTGTTCGGTTTCATTGAGTTTTTAGGCTTTCTGTTGTTGTTAAAATCTATCATTAATCCACAGTGGTCTAATAAGATGCAGAGAGTTATTTCAATTTCCCTGTATCTGTTGAGGATTGAGTTGTGACTGACTATATGATCAGTTTTAGAGAAGGTTCCTTGAGGTGTTCAGAAGAAGGTATATTCTTTGTGTTTGGGTGAAAGGTTTTGTACATATCTGTTTGGTTCATTTGATTAATAACTTCAGTTAGTTTCATTATTTCTTTGGTTAGTTTCTGTCTCAATGACCTGTCCATTGGTGAGAGTGGGGTGCTGAAGTCTCCCACTATTAATCTGTGGGGTTCAATATATGATTTAGTCTTTAGTAATTTATCTTTAATGAATGTGGGTGCTCTTGCATTTGAAACATAGATATTCAGAACAGAGACGTCCTCTTGGTGGACTTTTCCTTGGTGAGTATGTAGTGTTCTCTTTTGGTTACTTTTGGTTGAATGTCTACTATGTCAGATATTAGAATGGCTCTCCAGCTTGCATCATGGGTATATTTACTTGAAAAACTTTTTCTAGCCTTTTAAGATAATGACTATCTTTGTTGCTGAGGTGTGTTTCTTATATGCAACAGAATGATGGATTCTGGTTTTGTATCTATTCTGATAGCCTATGTCTTTTTATTGTGGAATTGAGTCCATTGATATTGAGAGATATTAATGGCGAATGATTGTTTTCCTGTTATTTTGATGTTGGTAGTGTGTGTGTGTGTGTGTGTGTGTGTGTGTGTGTGTGTGTGTCTGATTCCCTTATTTTGTTTTCAGTGATGTGGAATTATTTATTTCATGTGTTTTCTTGTGTGTAGTAGACCTCCATGGGCTTTTGTTTCCCTTCAAGTATTCTCTGTTTGGCAGGATTTGTATATCGACACTATTTAAATTTTGTTTGTCTTGGAATATCATGTTTTCTCCAGCTATAGTGATTAAGAGTTTTGCTGCTTATAGTCATCTAGGTAAGACATCTGTCCAAACTCTTCTGGCATTTAGCTCCTTTGTTGAGAAATTTGTAATTCTGATTTTGTATCCTTGTATATTACCTGGCCTTTTTCCCTTACAGTTTTTCATATTCTTTCTTTGTTGTGTAGCTTTTGTGTTTTGATTATTATGTGGCAGGAGAATTTTCTTTTCTCGCCCAATCTATTCTGGTGTTATGTAAGCTTCTTTTATGTTTATAGGCATCTCTTTCTTTAAGTTGGGGTAATTTTCTTCTGTGATTTAGCTGAAATATTTTCTGGTGCTTGGATCTGGAACTCTTCATCTTCTTCTATTCCTATTATTCTTAGGTTAGGTCTTTTCATAGTATCCCATATTTTTTGAATTTGTATGCATCACAGGAAAACTATGACATCATTTTTTGGAAAAAAAAGAAGAAACCGTTACAATGCCAGTTTTCATTTTGATATTATTATTTCTTACTATAAATTTCTTAAGATTATTAAAAGTTCAAAAATGTAACACAGTATCATAACAAGCAGAAATCAGCTAGTCTTGTCATTTATTAACCATGTGCTAATAGCAGATTTTAAACTGTTTGAACCTAAAATGAAGGCAGGCTATCGTGTGTACTTTGCAAAGTTTCAAAAGACTTAAGTACATAAAAATAGTCAAACATGTGACTTGAATAGTCACCATATCACTCTTCCTCTCCTCTTTTCAAGAGGTCTTGCCATGTACTGTAGGTTGTACCTTAACGCTTAGTGATTCTCCAGCCTCTCTCTTCTGAGTATTGTAATTGCAGGTTGCATATTCCCCCACCTCTACCTCCCTACCTCTCTATGTGCATGTACACACACACACACACACACATACACACACACACACACCACAACAACAAACATGGGAGGTTAGAGGACAACTCTGTAGAGTGGGTTCTCAGAAGTTATCAGACTATGAACAGCAAGGACTTTTACTTACAGTAATGCAGCTCACTGATCCTTTTTGCTTTGTTTTGGTTTTTTTGAGACAGCATCTCACTATGTGTTTCTGGCTGACCTTGAACTGGCAGTCCTACATTAGCCTACTGAGTGAACCACAGGACTGTATTATCAGGTCTGTATTTAATATCTTTATTTATGTTCTTATTCAATTAGTTACTTTGGTTTTTGAGACAAGATCTCACACTGCATCTAAGGTTGGCCTTGAACTCATAGCAGTCATCGTTGCCTCGGCCTTTCTAAGGGCTGGGATGATGTAGGCAAGAGCTACCAAGTTACAGAGCTACCTACGGAGCTGCCCAGCTATCATGCCTGACATTTGACTATTGGTCAGGTCCTAGACAAATGGCTAACTGAGGTGTCCATTAACACATCAAAGCAGAAATTCAGGTTCTCTCTGAATCTCTCAGAGCCTACCTGTTACAGGGCCCTATTGATGGTATACACCACCCAGACCCTAAATTTTCCAGCCCAAGGGCTTCCTCCAGATGCCTGTACCTATATAATACAACTATTTTGGTTACCTGTCCTTTTCATCTGTTTTCTTTGCCCAGGCAGCCCCTCTAGATGAGCAGCTGCTCTCTCCTTCTTCTCTCTTCCTGCTTCCCTCTCCCCTCCCTCCTCTTCCTCCCCTCTCCCATCCTCCTGCTCCTCACATAGCTCAGCTCAGATTGGTCATATTCTCTCTGGACTCTCCTGGATGTCCCTGCTGCTGGCTAAGCTCTCCATCTTATCTACAATAAACCTTCTCTATCCTAACTAGAAATAGTCATGTCCTTTCCTTTTTTATTTCTTCTTTTCACTAAGATAATACAAAAATAAAGTGCTAGCTCCAATGTTTTTCAACACATTCCATCATTCAAGACTGTTAATATATTTTTTAAAATGCAGCATTATTCCTTAATAATTGCAATTTCCACTTCTTACTAAAGGTGGCAGTGCCATTCTCTACAGAGACCACATTTTTACAGATAAACAAGTTTATTACTTGTTGCATTTCTTTAAAAATACATATTTCCCTTCTTTTTTCTTGTTTTTTTATTGGATATATTCTTTATTTACATTTCATTTCCCTTTT
>BDUI01001865.1:107658-128877 GCA_002335545.1 Apodemus speciosus
TATTAGCTTTGGTCCCCTGGCTTCAATGTTTTTTGTCAAGGGTCTGCAATTTATGACACAGATACCCGAGAGGGTGCCTAGGTGTGTGCGGCCTCCAGATAGCCATTTCTCTCCCTACTGACGGGGCTCTGTTTTCCTGTTCTAAGAGCTCAATAAAGGTACCATTGCATCTCCCTGCCAAGCATCCTGCATAAACACCTTCCTTTCTTCTCCTCCAAGATGAATGAGGATATATTAATTTTCTTATTATTGGTTTTCTATTCTTGAGGAAGTCCGTGCTATTGTTTCTATTATTTTACATTTTATAGAGAGCAATTTTGGTTGATTTAGAGGTAAAGAGCTGCTTTTCTTTTGGACTCAGTCTTACTACATAGCTCAGGCTGGCCTCAAATCGTGGCAATCTTCCTGCTTCGGTCTCCAGAATGCTGAGGTTACAAGTGTATACACCATTCCTGGCAGGAATCTCCTCATTAAAAAAAAAATGCTTTACTACATCTCCTTTTCTCAGGAGAAATTCTCTTAAATATGTTTTCTCATTTAGTCTTTAACACATCCAACCTCGAGGACGTGTTTAGTTACCCCATTGCTGTCTCTCATCCCTTCCTCCATTTGCTGCTGAAACCCTTCTGCCCAAGAAGACCTGCTTGTACTTTGCCTTTTATCATATCTGTGACCTACTACTGACTTTAGAGCGGCACTGACAAAAGTGTGTCAGGGAGGGGGACGCCCCATGAGCCCCTCTCTGTCACTGATGAAATGCTGACAGAGGGACTCTAGGTTCTGTGCTGGAAAGGAAGCACAGCCACAATGAGTTTATGACGGCAACGACCATGTCATGTCCAGAAGACATTTTGTGCCATGGCTACTCATCCTTCAGCTCTTGCATTGTCTTCATCCCTCTTTGATGTTCCCTGTGTCTTGGAGGGACATTTAGAAGGCAGTTTAATAACATGTCCATTTAGCAAAACAGTAATAGTTGGCTTCCTTCTGAGCCTACTCCATTCCTAGCCATAGGCCCCTGACCAGGTTTCCATCTATAAGAAATTCTTTCATTTTTTTAATATTTTTATTTTGTGTTTGGGTGTTTTCCCCACCCATGTGTCTGTGCAGCACATGCATGCCTGCTGTCCATGGAGGCTAGAGGTGTCCAATCTGGAACTGGAGTAACAGAGGGTTGTGGGTGCTGCAAATGGAACCCATGATCCTCTGGAAGAACAGCCAATGTTTTAAACAGTGGAGCCATCTCTCCAGCTTTCTCTTCCTTTCCTTTCTATTTGAGAAATTGTCTATAGTTTTTGTAGACAGGATGTCACACTGTAGGTCAGGATAGCCTCAAAGTCTGGATTCTTCTGCCCAACCCTCCTGAGCACTACCTCTCCGATGTGAGGTCCTATCAATCCTGCTGATGAGAAGTTATTTCTGGTGTAATATTGCAATTTTTAAGATACATTTTCATATGTGTGTATTCTCTCTCTCTCTCTCTCTCTCTCTCTCTCTCTCTCTCTCTCTCTCTCTCTCTCTSTGTGTGTGTGTGTGTGTGTGTGTGTGTATGTGTTGGTTTGGAGTTACAGGAGGTTATGATTATGAGCCAGCTGAAGTGGCTGCTGGGAAGTGAAATTTGGGAGAATAGCAAGTGCTCCTAACCACTGAATCATCTCTACAGCCACCCACATTGTAATGTTTTGTGATTCTGTCTGAAAATTAGCCAAACATCATTGGTCGTCATTCTGTCTGATTCAGTCTTTTCTAGATGTTAATAAGAGCTTCATTTGCTCTGTAACTTCAAACAGATTTGATACCAACTTGCCTTTTTATACTGATGTGTTTTTCAGGTTTTCAATTCAAAAACAGCTGAACTTCTTAGTCATCATCAAGTAGAAATAAAACAGGAATTCCCAAGAGAAGGGTATGTTTCTTAATTTAATATGTAAAGACATATCACATTTACTGGTTTATCTCACCCCCTGTATGCTGTGGATTAGTATAGTAAACTTAGCTGGATACATTTCGGAGAAGACCTGAGAGAATGGGAGTGGTCAAGAAATGAAGCTATAATGCAGTAATTCAGAAAAATTAGCAAAACAATGGGTAGTTTAGGGATTCATTGACAGAAAGCAAAGTATAAGTAATATAACATATGCATACATATATAAAGTCTGTATTACATCAAAGGAATATTAACTATCAGAAACTCTGCATTAAGTCTGAAGTGATTTCCCTGTTACTAGCAGTGCTAAAATGATTACTTTTTAGGAGTTTGTTCTATTTTATTTTTGTTTTTGCCTTTTGGAACCAAGATAATATCAATCTACAGACCAGCCTAAGACAGTCATCCTGCCTTAGCCTCTCAAGTGCTGGGATTTGAAGTGTGAGCCACCACACCTTGTTAATGACCATCCTTAGAAGAAGGATGGATTATTATTCATCTGTGAAGAATAAGAAATATGTATGGAAAATATTTTTTTCTTTACTTTAGAATGTAGAATACAGATATGCTTTGTTTGACCTAATTCTCTCACTTATGTGTTAGGCACGCCTAGTAAGTTCATGTATTTATGGAAACATGGTAGGTTTGTATTAAATTGTTGGAAACTAACACATCTATCCTTTTGTTCCAAAGATGGGTAGAACAAGACCCGAAGGAAATCCTGCAGTCCGTTTATGAGTGTATAGAGAAAACGTGTGAGAAACTTGGACAGCTCAATATTGATATTTCCAACATCAAAGGTATTTTCACTGAGTATTTTCCTGTTATAGTCCAGCTTTGCCAATCCCATTCATGAGTTTATTCTTTCAGCTTATAATTGAGTCCTTACTTGCTTGCAAGCCCCCCTCCCCGGTTTTTTTATGGTGAGACTTTGCAGGCAAAACAAGATTGAGTCTATGTTCACTGACATTTTATTCTGATGCACATGAGGAACAATAAAAGAAGACTATATACGTTACTCTTACATCAAATGCCGCGTGGGAAATTAAAAAATGAGGTATATCATAGGGTGTGCCCACATGGCTTAGACACAGTAGGTGGCCATGGGAGGGCTTTTCTTCTCTGAGGAGGTGATTTTTTTTCTGAGATGTCAAGGGACTTGAGGGGTCAGTCAGGTGACTGGAGAAAAATATTTGAAAAACACATAAACATCCTTTGCTGCCAGTTTGATTGATGTCCCTGGGAAGCCCGCTCTTTTCTGACCTGAAAGGAGGAGGAGTGAATCTGCTTCAAATGTAGGGGAGGGACCCAGAGGAGAGGAAAGAGCAGAAACTACAGTCAGGGTGTAATATATGAGAGAAAAATCAGTTTTACAAAGGTACTAAAATAAAAATGTAAAATTAAAAAAAAATTAAAAAATAAAAGTCAGTGGATCTCTTGTTTATATAGTAAGATTTAAATTGAATTTTAACCATTCTTTGCTTTCATTTCCCTTGCATTTCTTTATAGTGATGCCCTAAAACTTTCCAGTTCAGTAGAATAGATAGTGATTTCAAATCTGTTGCCTGATAAGGAGATGCTGGAGCTCAGGTGGCACTTGAGGGACATTGAAACATCACAATGGAAGAGATTTGTGCTTCTCATTTTCATTCTTACAATTTCTGGTGGAATTTCCCTTTCCTAAAGTTTTAACTTACCTTGTTAGTTTTTATTCTCTTTCTTACATTTCTCTAATTTCACATATGCCTTTTGTATTGTTGGACAATTGTTTCTGTTCCTATTTTTATTTTATTTTTCTTTATTTGGCTTCATGTACTCTGTCCCTATTTATTTTTATATTGTTCAATAGCATTTGACTTTGTCTTTTTAACTATTGAGTTTTAAACTTTTTATTAATTAAACTTATTCTCTGACAATATCATAAAATAAACATCCCATGCAAAGATCCCAAGGTGAGAATATAAATGGACACAGTCTAGAATCACGAAGAAGACTTGTAAAACCAAGTTGAGTGGACAGAGTGGGTAGGTGAGGAGTTTCATATAACTGAGATTGGAGAAATCAGGGGAGACTTGTCAGCCATATTTAGAAGTTTGAATGTTAGTTTTAGTATCAGAAGGGGACAGGTCATGACTCACAATTTAGAGATAGCTCCACATCTCATGTGTAGAAAGCAGATTCTGATGGCCTAACAGTAGACACAGGGAGACCTGTATGAGTCTTCTGTCAAACTGTTGAGAGGGTATGGTGTTTTGACTAGCAAGTGGTGAAATGGAAGCAAGGAGAAAGGACCAGTATTTGCTGATTGGTTGGCTATAAGGGTAGTAGAGAGAGTTGTGAGTAGTCAGCAAGGGGAAGAGCTGGTCAAAAGATTTGTCTTGCCCTTCCAGTAATTGGCCTGTAAGACTTAAATTGCTAGTTTCTGGCAGAATACCTATGCCAGGCATTTTATTACTTATATTGAGAGACAAAGTTACTGTCCAAGGCTGCTGGGACGTTGTGTAGTGTGCAAACTATACATGGTCATTGCTATCCCTTGTCTCTTATAGCTTGTACTATGTTGCTGCATTTTGTGTTTGATATATATTTTTAAACAAGGAGTCACTAAATAGAACTTTCTGGCTTGAAATTTGCTATGATTGTCCTGGTCCTGTTTCCCAAGGACTTTCCCCACTTAAAAAAATTTTTTTTATGTGAGTTGTACATCAAAATGGTTGCTCACCTTTCTTGGGGATATTCTCACAGTCTGAAACAGTATAAACAATTACCAGGTACTCAGTAGTGTTCAGTTGCTCAGCTGTCAAGAGTCATTGCCTCAGATGCATCAAATCAGCTCAGATGTTTAATGTAGAGTCCAGAGTAACTGGTCTTGGCATTGACATTGCTCTGCCTTCCTGACAGATAAATGGGATGCAATATGGTGGCCTTCTGAACCATTGATATATGAGTCTTTCTGGGTTGTATGTTGTATATGGTGTTGTAAGATGACACAGAGTTCTTCACCAAGGGATTTGTCTTGTCCTTCCAATAATTGGCCTGTAAGACTTAAACATGTATCTGTCTTTTTCTTCTCTTTCTGCTAATCCATGTGCTGTCTTGGATCTCTCTATGGAGACCAGACTAGCCTCAGACACAGAGACCCACCTTCCTCTTCCTCCCAAGAACTGAGATTATAGCAACTATCTTTTTTATACACCCATGTGTCCCATATAAAATCAAAGCAAGCCAAATGATTCCTTCTGCAGGCAACAGCCTGTAGCCAAGGATGAAAACATCTCATAATGCCGCCATATCAGGCCAGTCATATTACTGCTTTCCTCTGATAATTTACTGAGTTGGCATCAGAACGGGGCAAGCTTTCGTTTTCTTATGTAGAATTCTAGGTTATAAAATTGTAAACGCTGTAAAGTATCAACAATCACCTAGACAAACTTCCTTTAGCTGCAGTGGGGTAAGGGGACTTAGGATATGTGGCTATTTATTAGATGAGGGCATTAAATACTACTCATATAACTCTCAAACCATTTTTTCCCTGGGCTAAATTGATGATCTCACAAAGCATTTACTTTATATTTCTTATGCAACAAGCAAATGAGCTTTGCCAGCTGAGAGCAATACCATGTCATTTTACTTGATGATCATTAACAGTCCATCATATCTAGGGATACCTTTCACAAATTCCTGATTCGTTCATTTTAGTTGTCTTCATCTGTCAAAAAGTATTGACTTCAATGTTGGGTGTGATCATATATATCTACATTCCCAGCATTTGGGAGACGTAGGCAGGAGTATTGATGCTGAGTTCAAGGTCAGAGTGGTCTACCAATTGAGACCCTTTTTTTCAGACAACCTCACCATTAAAAAAATTGAAGGCTGAGAAGTCTTTTTTGGATTTTTTTTCTTTGTGACAATGACCAGCTATTTAGCTGGCTTTGAGTTTACAAACTTCATCTGTCTGCCTCAGCTTCTTTTACTTCAATAATTTATTTATTCACTTTCCATTTCAATAGCAGCCCCCTTCCACCTCTCCTCCCAGTCCTATCCTTACAAATCCACCCCCCCCACATACACACTAACACTTTCCATACTCCTTGGGTACCACCCCACCCTGGGAAATCTAGTCCCAGCCGAACTGGGCACATCCTCTTCCACTGAGGTTCAACCAGGAGGTCCAGGTAGGGGAAGGGGACCCAATGGCGGGCACCAGACTCAGAGACAACCTCCGCTTCAATTGTTGGGAGACCCACATGAAGACCAAGCTGCCTATCTGCTTCACATGTGTAGGTCCAAGGCCCTGCATGGTCTTTGGTTGGTGGTTGAGTCTCTTGATTCCCCCTGCCTCAGCTTCTTAAGTGCTGGGATTATGGGGCTATCACCATGCTCAGTGTGAAGGGCTTAATGCATCTTCCTTTATAGTGCTTGGAGTAGCAAGAACGCTTCCTTCGTAAGCATTTTATCATTTTTCTCTGTATATTTACAGCTTTTATTTCAAAATGTATTGCAATGATAAAAACAGAGCATTATTCACTTATTTCAGCATTGGGGATTCTAAGCAGGGCCCACACATAAGCACTGAGCCATATTCCCACCCATTCACTTTGAAAGGACTCACATCATCCACAATATGGACTAGATAATCATTTTCTAAGTATATTTTCTTAATTGTTATGGCTTTTTGTTCACTTATGAATGTGCGTGTTGTTTGTTTGTCTTTGAGATAGGCACTAAGATCTGACTATGTAGTCCTGACTGGTCTGGAACTTTCTATGTACTGAGATAAACCCCAAACCCATAATCAACCTCCTATCCAGCCTCCAAAATGTGCCAGGACCATACTCATGGCCCACCATGCTAGGCTTTGGTTATTAGATTTTAAATAGTTTAATTTTGTTATGAACAGTCAATGAAGAGAAAAGAGACCCTAAACATATTAGGTAAAGTCTGAACCCAATTGATATAAGACCAACACATTGGGTTTTATTTATATGAATGATTATATCTCTAAATATATTCCCAGGAGGGCAAGAAATGTGTATCTTGTGTTTGTAACATTCATATGCATCTGAGTGGTGCAGGTGAAAGTGAACTATGGTGGAGAATTAATATACCTGAGTGTGGTTTTCTGCAAAAGAATGAATGAAAACTAGGAGCAATTAATTATTTGGGCAGGTAAGATAGCTCAGTGGGTAAAGGTGCCTGCTGTTTAGTCTTAGAAACTGAGTTCAATCCCGAGGCCCTACATGGTGGAAGGTGAGACCTGATTTCTGCAAATTGTTCTTCAACTTTCACATACAAGCCCCCCCCCCCTTCCCCGCAAATGTTTGTAAATAAATGTAATTTAAAACAAAACTCGGACTTTGGGGTAAAACAAGAGGTCATGACACTGGAAAAGCTCAGTGGTCTTGTATGAGGCCTGTGTGCGGTAATAAAAATCTCTGTGGCTGAAAAGGAATCCTGAAAAGCAATTTTCTGGACTTTGATTGTCTGCAAGGAAAGCAGTTTAGTTTCACTTGGCATGAAGGAATAGAAGTAAGATACAGGAGAAAGAGGGAGTGGTCAGGGAGGAATCCTAGACCAAGAATCTGGATGGAAATAGCTCTAGATTAGATTCTCAGTGAGTCAGTGGAGCCAATAAAAAATCAGCAGGATGACAGACATGTGACTTGGATTGTGACTAAAAAGAGCAGCCAGCTGATTTATGGGGAAATTAACAAGGAGGAAATGGCCTCTTAGCTGTGAATTCACTGCGGTTCCACATTGCGAAGTTTTCATTTTGAAACAAGAATCACTTTCATAATGTTCCACTGTTGCCACCCTTGCTAGGCTCCTGCTGGTGTTACCTCTGAGATTACAAGGAATTCCCTTATCCCGCTCAATTCAGTCTCATTGTCTGCAACTCTCACTGTGTTCTGTACTCAATGGTGATTGATGAGAGCTGCCCGGCTCACATTTACCCAATAGTTATTTCTCCCAGACATCTGCTTTAATGTGTAGTGATTTAGTGTTAGGTGGGGACTTTAGTCTCCTCACTTGAGACAAAATAAAATTCTAAGAAGACAAAACAAGGGTACTCAGGATTGGAATTTAAACACCAGCTATTTGGCTTTGGTGAGCCTAAGTGCTTCTGAATATTTCCTTAAGACCTGGTCTGACTGCGTGTTGTGTGTCTTGGGGGTGGGGTTTTGTATATGGCAGGGCATGTGTGTGTGTGTGTGCAGTTCAGAGGGCAGCTTTGTGGAGTCTTTGTAGTTCTCTTTATATGTGCGTGGATTCCAAGGATCAAACTCAAGTCAGCCTCACGTGGCAAGCACCTTTACCCACCTCTGTTTTGTTTTGTTTTCATAGATAAAAGTGCCTCAGACAGCGCTTGATCTATGTAGCCCCAACTGACCTTGACTCCTGGTCTCCTTCCTCACTCGCCTCCCAAACACTGGGATCACAGGCGTGCATTCTTACTCTAATGCCTGCCTGTGGCTTTTCTAAAAATGCAGATATGCACATATGTATACACATAGGAAGGGAAATTTCACATAATAAGAACTAAACAAATTAATGAGTTTATTGCTGCTCAGCACAGAATAACCAAGTGTTTATCGTAAGCTCGTGAAGTTATTATGTCCCTTCAGACAATCTAGGGGTCTTTCCTCAATGATATGGATCGTCATTGTGTGCTTGTAGTGAAGGAAAACGATTCTGTACATTAAAAACTTTACACTGCATGTTAACTTCGTCCAGGTGTGATCGAGGAAAATAAACCAGTTACCACCAAAAATATTCCAACCGGAAGGCTGGGTGTGGTAGCATATGCCTTTTACTTATAGCATTTTGGAGAAAGAGGTGGCGGGATGGTGGGATCTCTGTGAATTTAAGGCCAGTCTGTCTACTACATAGGGAGTCCTAGGCTATATTATAGTGAGGGTCTATCTAAGAAAATTGCTGATTTTAAAAAAATTATTTAGTTGTTCCTTTTATTCTGAAGTAATACCCTACATGATTAATATTTTTTTTCCTTCTTTCTGCTTTAAAGCCATTGGTGTCAGCAACCAGAGGGAAACCACAGTAGTCTGGGACAAGCTAACTGGAGAGCCACTCTACAATGCCGTGGGTAAGTCATTCATGCAGAGGCCCAGCACAGGGCCTTGTTCCATTTGCAAAGGTGGCCACATTAAGATATCTGACTGAAACACCATATGTTCGTGCTTCCTATGAATCTGATGAGGTGGCTAGCAGATTTCTCTTAAAGATGAGCTGTTGTATACTTAAAATTTTTAGATCATAGTTTTTCATATGTTGAATTTCCTTTCACACTCGCTCGCTCTTTCTGCTGATTCTTTGTATTAATATAAATGGGTAGAGAGTGTCACTGTGTTTCTGACATCGAAAAGAGAACTTCTCCCTGCTACCCTGAAAAATAAAAGTTATGAGTGCTCAAAATTATCTATAAACTCTTTGTATATCTACTCTTTAAACTAAAAAAAATTGTACTTGTTAAGATAAATTATCCGATTTTTAGCTGCTTTTGTTACAGATTTAACTATTCTACCAGGGCACACAAACTGCAAAAATCTCAAGAATCTTACCTGTAGGTGTCAGGTCTTTGGTGTAAATGTCTCCGGGTGGATACTAGCATTATCCTTAGCGCGTGCAGTGGCAGAGCACTACAGGATAATGCTACTTCCTAAAGGGAAAATTGCGTTCTGATCCATAATCCTTAAAAGAGTTCTGGGACAAATAGCAAATCGTGCTGACTAGGGTGGCACAGGCCTCATGGTTCGAGGGCTGAGGCAGGAAGGCTGCCTCAATTTAGGAGCCAACCTGCCTTACATTGCATGTTCTAGATCACCTAGGGCTGTAAAGGGAAACTCTATTTCAAAAAAGTGAGGGAAAAAGTTAATATATTAAAATTTATTAAAAATATAAAAAATATTTTAAAAAATAATATGATAATCATAATAAGTTACAAAGAAGGGTAACAATGAATTTCAAAAACAAGAGGAGTATGAAACAGGAAGTAGATACAAATAAAAATCATGTGATTCTAATATGTTTATGGATACAGGACAGGATGTTTCTGGGCAGTGACGCTATTAATTGAAACTTCTAGTGCCTTACTGACATAGCTGTCAAGAAGTGTCAGAGGATAGAGCCAACTGTGTGTTCTACACTGGGCGATTCCTAAGGATGAAGGAGGTGACCATTCCCTGAGAAGCCCACACCCATGCTCGAGGGGGTGTGATTTGTTCTGAGTGCCTCTTTTCCTCTGAGCACTGTGCTTAAGGTCTTTATTGCACCATCTTTAACCAAACACCGCCAATCCTGTTTCATAAAAGAGATGAAGGAAAAATAAAGTGAGCTTATAAGAACTGAAGTTAATTAATGTTAAGGGAAGAAAATTGCTTTTTGTTTTATACGCGATATTAAACTTTGGATTGAAACTATTTTCTAAGCAATTAGAAATTAGATTTTTTGGAAGCTTTTTATTAGTTAATTTTGGGAGAAAGCAAGGATGCACTTTACGGCATGCATGTGGAGAAAAGAAGCTAACTGGCTGGAGTCAGTTTTCTGCTTTTACCTTGGAGATTTCAAGGGTTAAAGACAAGTTGTCAGGCCTGGCCAAGTGCCTTTGTCCATTGAGCTGTCTCATTTTGTGTGTGTGTGTGTGTGTGTGTGTGTGTGTGTGTGTGTGTGTGTGTGTGTGTGTGTTTGCTTGTTTTGGAGCCAGTGTTTTATGTACATCAAGCTGCCCTTGAACCCACTGTGCAGCTAAGGATAACTTTGAACTCTTGATCTTCCTCCCTCTGTCTCCCCCGGGCATGGTTTACTGCTATATACCACCACGCTTGCCTTTAGATTGCTTTAAATGCACACTTGAAAGTTTCTAACACAGATGTGATCATTTCAAATTATTATAGATAACCTCATTATAGAAATGAATGTACAATTAAATGTAAAACCTTGGCTAGATGCCTTTGTGTGTTTCATGTTCCATGGTGACCCCAATATATATATATCACAACAAAGCAAGGAGGCTTGTCACTTACCATTCTATCCCAGAAGTTAAGAGTAGGAAGTTGGAGCTAGAAGAAGAAATGGGGAGAGAACTAGAGGGTAGACAGTTGGACAAAGAGCTTGCTTAATCATTACAAGGATAGACTCTTCCAATTTCATTTCATCCAGAAAAACATGCAACTATCATCCTTGCTTGTGGGTTTCAGTTGAGGGTTTCATCCTGGTATTAAATATTTGACAGCTTTATTCCAAAGGAAGATCAGATAGGATTAGTGGAAACAGAGGTAGATTGCCCCATGGATTTGTGGTTAAGCTTCTGTGGTTTGTTTGTATCAACATGTGATGTGTGAAGTTTGAATTTTCTCTATCTTACTTAGTTCAGACTGCTAGAGCTAAAATACCATAGCGTATTCAGCAGATATGTGTTTCCTAGAGTTGTAGAGGCTAAAAGTTTGAGACGGAAATCAAGGTGCCAGGTGACTGGGCCTGGTGAGGGCCTGTCTTTTGTTTTCATATGGTAGAGAGCACAGTGTAAGAAAGCAAACTCTTTCCAGTGTTTTTATAAGTATACTAATCCCATTACTAAGACTCCGTGGTGCTGAGCAAGTAACTTCCCTAAGGTTTTTCATCCTAATTCTTTCAAATTTGTTGTTAGGAATTTACTATGATTTACATACCTTTGATCCAAGCACGTGGGGCATGGAGTCAGGAAGATCAGGAATTCAAGTTCACCCTCAACCATACAGTGACTTTGAGGGCAGCCTGGGATACACAAGACAAAACAAAGAAATCTGTTCATAGCACTCCTTCTTCCTTTTCCTCCTCCCCTTGTAAAGCTCTGTCATTCCAGCCTATTCTTGTTATTTCCTGCTTTGACTTAACTGAATTATATAACTGATAGGCAATATTTATTATGAACAGGCAAGTGAGAAGAACCATTTGTATGTGTCTTCTTAAAAATTCCCTGAGATGGCTCATTGAGTGCTTGCCGTCAAGCCTGATCACCTGAGTTTGAGCCCCGGAATAGACATGTAGAAGGAGAAACTGACTGCAAGTATCACATGATCTCCACACACATACTAGGGCAATGTACACACAGTCACATGTATATGTACACACATACTGAATGAATAAATGCAATAAATAATGAAAACAACCGCTTCCATGTGGCCTTCTTTTTTATTATATGTATGTGGTAAACACTGAATATATTTACTCCTAGAATACTAACAGGGAAAATAAGATACAAGAGTCTTGGGATTCAGTGGTGGCTGTGGCATAGGTTAATTGAACAACTAGAATCCTTACAAAGACTACGCTTACTTTCGATAAGGCTGTGTGCTTACTGGTATCTTTTCCAGTTGTAAACAGATGTGAAAACTTAGTGGGTCCCATAGGTACACGGGACCCACTTTTAGATGTACCATATCAGCGTGTTAATTTTGACATTAATAAGGTAAAAGCTAGTGTAATATCTAAGGAGGAGCATCACTCTGCTTCACTGCTTCCCAAACACTTAAGTCTGTTGTTGGCATTTTGGCTTTTATGTACTAACAGCTAAGGTTGATTTCAGATCCTACATGTATATGCACTTGTACACACACACACACACACACACACACACACACACACAAACACATAAACACACACACACACACACACACAGAGTTCATGAGAGAAAGGTTTTAATTTTCCTGCCTTTCTTCTCATCAAGAGCCTAATTATTGGCATATACAATTCTTATATTATTGAAGGGAAAATAGTCAGTAGCATTTTGTAAAACTCTGGTGGTCTTTGATTATGATGTGTTGGATATCAGGGAGTCTCCTCTTCATCTTACTACACTACAAACTGCTCAGGATAAATTGTCTCTGAGGAGATTTACTATATACTTTGTGCTTAGCCAGCCAGACATAAATAGACCCCAGGGATTTTTTTCCATTTTGTTTCTTACATGTGTTTGTTTCCTGTTGTGATGATTACCCAAAATGTACCCAATATTTTCTAAAGATGATAATTTCTTCTGTATTGTGTATATTACTTTAACTATCTGGTCCAAGAAGATTGGGACAACTAATTTTTTCTTCATTTGTAAAACTCTTTCATCTGGACAAATGAAATGTATACATATATTAGATGGGACTTTATTCAGACCATCCAAATTATTTTTGTAAACTATTCATTGGATCATCTGGACCATTGCAATTCCATTTTATTTAGTCTAAGTAAATGTCATGAATACCTTCTAGAGGGGGTCTATATAGTATTTTTCACACCCTAGAATTTAGTTCCCTGTTATGTATTACTTTATATTCTTGAAGGCTTAGACAGTGCTGTTCCTGTCTGGGGAAATGATTTTACTTCTAGCTACCCAATGAGGAAAGTACTTTCTCGGGATTGTGCTTTGCCAAAATAACTCTTTCATGGCCTGCGGCATATGACCATGGCAGGAACTGTGTAGCATGTTCTTTGGTAGCATTCCCTTTTAACATCCCCAGGAGATGTGCTCCTGTAATATATAATGCATGATTTCAGTTTAGTGGGTTTTTTTTTTTTAAATTATGATTGACTATATGTTGCCAAGAAGGGAAGACTCTTTCTGAACAAGAAACACATACTTACATGGTCTTCATCCAAATGGAAGTACTAGTGAAAGAGACATTCAGACTGGACTTTCTTTGTTCCCCTTCTACTCTATGTCTCTTCCACTTCTTTTTCTACATTCATGTGTAGAAAACCATTCATTCTAATGAACTTGCCCAATATCTGCCAACTCAAAGCAAGCGTACATCAACCTTAAACCTGGCTATCTCTAGCATGAATTGCCATTATTTCTCCTAATGCTCCAGCTGCTCCAGTTTCTCCTGGCTCTTCAGTTCCAGTTGCCGTTGTCCCCTCTGGCTCTTCAGTTCCAGCTGCTGGTGCTTCCTCAGGTACTGGTGCTCTGGCTCTGGCTCCTCTCCAGCCTTCCAACTCAGACCTGTTGGGGGAAATTGACTGCTGCCGTCAGATCTGGATCTTACCCTTCTTTCAATCTCAGAAATTACCTACACAAGGGTTCAGTCCTCCAGTTGGGGATCTTCTCTTTGGCTTTTGGTGTCCTATTCCGCAAATCTAATTCTGCCATCTTAGCTTCTGTAATGAGCTTTCTAATTGTTTTGTTCTTAATTCAATTAATTTTGAACCTTTGTGAATTGTTTTGGTAGTATATCAACCACTGACATCTTTTCCTTTGCAATTTGTACTAATTCACTCTGTGCACTCTAATTGCCATGAATTCATCGATCGCACAAAGTAAATATCATGGCAGCCTTCTGAAGTCCTAGAAGAGTTGAAGGAAAGGACTTTAGATGCCATCTACTCCAGCACCTTTATTTTATATTTAGGGAATCCAGATCAAGAAGGGTTAAAAACATTTCATAAATCACAAAGCTTGATGGTAGCGAAGCCAAACTTAGAACTTCGGTTTCATGATTTTACATTCGGTGTTTTGATTCTTTGTGGAGAGGATTTAGTTCTGTGGATGGATGCCACTGTAGTCAAGCAGAACTACAAGTCTGGTTAACTTGTCTTGGCTGAAGAACAATAAAGTCACAGGACCACTGAGACTCCTAGTGCTACCTTATTGACAGTGTTTGGTTTGGTTTTGAGTTAAGTAATTGGAGCACATTACTGCTCTAGAGAACATGCCCTATAAAAGACGTACTCACATATTAGTATTCTGTTGGACAACTTGGAATACTCACAGAAAAGTACATAGGCTCAACCCTGGCCTAGACTTGAACCAGAATCCTGCCAGGGATGCTAGGATAGATAAATTCAAAGTTTTCTAGGTAGTTTCTTTATGCTTCCTAAGAAAGAATCACTGCTGTGGAATTCTGGTAGTGGTTTCTGGAAAGGAAGACACTTATTTTAAGACAAATCTGTGTGTCCTATTTATGGATCTCCTGTCCCAGAATTGTGGAGTGTGGGGCCCCGCTTTCAGCTTCTGGAGAAGTGTTGCGCCCGGTAAGATGTGAGTCACTAGGAACTGCTGGTGTAGAGCCAGTGAAAGAACACTTGCATGACATCTGTAAAGCTTCCTGTTCATCTCTGCCCACCCTTCAGTGCGAGGGCAGGGAGTTGGGGAGGAAGGGGGAGAGAGAAAGAGGGAGAACACTAGGTGTAGGAGTCTTACATGATCAAACAAGAGGCTCGAGAGCCAAGTCAATGAATTTCTAATCTATTATGAAATGTATTTTATATCATAATTCAGCAAACCCATCTAACTGAAACAAATGTTTCCCAAATCTACCTTTATCCTACCAATTACAATGAACTCTAATATTTGCTACCCTAATGTATCCTATTTAATTTTTTGAAGTAATAATCAAAAGTCACTACATTGAGTTTTAAACTCATAGCTCATGGTAGTTCAGAGTGCTAAGGATTAAGATGTTCTCATTCATCATGCATATCCCAGATTTAAAACCTCTCTTTGAATCCTTCCATTTTCCCCAATTATGCTGTTAATCCAATAACATCTGCTAAGGCTGCTTGTCTGGGAGGAAAGTCTATTTTTGCCACCACCACATAAGGCTGTTCCTTGTAAAAATTAGCTGACTCTTGTTCCTTAGGTGTGGGAGATGCTGCCACCTCTGAGATTGCTAAATGTTTGTATCCTGTGATAGAAAACTCAACTCCAACTAAGAAGGGGGAAAAAAGCAGCTTTATTTTACTAATGGGTCTAGCCACCCACCGGTAGCTTAGTTTAGGTTTTGATTCATTCTGAATACTGATGAGATGGCCTCTGACATGACAGACTGACAGATCTTCCCTCAGGACAGGAGGCCCAAATGACACACTGCCAAATGCAGCTGAGAGAAATGGCATTGGCAGACTGAACATAAATCTCAGTTGGGTGATTTGGCCAAGGATCTCTTGTGTAAGAATTTAGGGTTCATACCCAACCCTGGAACTTGGGGTAGGGTAAATTCTCAGATAAAACACGTGACTGAGAATTTTGGAAATCTAGATCCCCAAAGGGAATTTGAGATGATGCTTCTGGTGTAAAGAGGTGCTGGGCACCATATGCAGATCTTACCGACAGGCCAATCTGTTTTTGTGGGTTTTACTATCCTATTTTCTTGGTTGTCATGTGGGTCCTGTGCTTGCTGCTTTTTCTACCTGTAAAAATCAGTATTGTATCTGGAAGTCGCCAGTTAAAATCTCAAGGGAATTAGTCCTTTCAAAATGAAGCACACAGCAATTTAAATAATTAGAATTTGTTGAAATTTACTACAGGAAAGAACTGATTTTAAATGAAGAGAACACAATAACACAGTTAAGTGAGTCAAACTAGGTATCTGTCAGCATTTAAAAAAAAAATGTAGTGCGCAAGCTTGTATTACCTCCCCCAGGATCCTTTAACTAGACGATGGGCCTTGAAGTTTTTCAGGAGGCATCTAAGCATAGTTAGCATTTGAAAATACCAAGTTACCACTATGAGATTAAAAGCTATGAAAGTTAAATATAATAGACCCTATCTTAAAAAAAAAAAGATAGCAAATCTGGTTCTGTTTGTTATTTATGCAATCTATTGTGCAGTTTTTAATGCTTTCTATTTCACAAGCTTCTGCCATGAATCAAAATGAGGTATTTTCAACTTGGGGATCAGAAAGCAGGTAACAAATTTAGTAAAAAAAAAAAAAAAATGGTGGTTCGTAAGAATTTTCCCCATATAATCCAGCAAAAAGATGAGTTATAATTAAACAAAATCTTTTAATGATTTTATATCTTGCATCCTTTGAAAGACTTTAAATAAACATCCCATATATGAGACTGACTCCTTTATTACTTCAGCAATAGGGCTCAGGTTCTCTCCTTAGTCTTTGTCACAGTCTTCTCCCAAGGTCTCTAAGATACACATTTTATCCTGACCTGAGTGTTTTGCACTGCCAACTAGCCTACCCCGGTTTCAAGTCTTCTGCCCACTCATGTGTGTTTAGAAAAATTCCAGCTGGGCAGTGGTGGCACACACCTGTAATCCCAGCACTCTGGGAGGCAAAGGCAGGTGGATTTCTGAGTTCGAGGCCAGCCTGGTCTACAGAATGAGTTCCAGGACAGCCAGGGCTACACAGAGAAACCCTGTCTTGGAAAAAAAAACCAAAAAAAAAAAATAAAAAAAAAGAAAAGAAAAATCCCTAATCCAAATGCTCTTTCATAGTTTTTGTTTTTTTCATATCAAAATAAGAGCCCTAAGGTTTGTATTGTTCTTATACATTTGATCTGTAATTTTGCATAAAAGCTTTCAATTCTCCTTTGTAAATATATTTTCTTCTAACAGACTGTCCATTCATTTCTAATCTTCTAATTTCTGTCCTTTAAATTTTAATTGCTTATGGAAACTAATCAGTCTCCTATCTGTGACAGTGATTTCACTAAGTTCTCATTTTTATGAAGTTCTTATATCTATTATTATGTTTTGATCTATAGTGTGGCTTGACCTAAGAACCCAGTCTACTGTTGAGAACCTTAGTAAAAGAATTCCAGGAAATAATAACTTTGTCAAGGTAAGAAATCTTTTCAGAAGTATACTATAAGAATGTTTGCTTAAACAAAAATTCACAGATTTCATGAGATAGACTATTTTGGTCTATGGCAATGTGATTATTTTATACAACTTATCTTTGAAGCCAATTTGGTTCTTAATCTTTCTGTCTTTCTTGTTCTGTGAGGTAGTTGGAATAATAATACCCCAAGAGGACAGGATGGTAGAGATTACATTTATCCCAGTAGCTTAAATCTTATTCCCCAAGGGTATTTCATTAATTTACCCATGGATGTTCTGATAATTTTAGATTTTTAGGAATTCACGGAGAAAGAAAAATTAGGCAGTATTCTAGACCTTCACTAAAGACCTTACAAAAAACCCAACAACTTTCTTCACACAAAGAGGAAGAATATCATATGTCTAAGTTTAGATCCTCATATAGATTCTTTCTCTTTAGATAAATGAAATTAATTTCTTAGCAAATTCAAGTTATTCTAGAACTCCAAATGACATTGTCTTTTCTTTCTGGTGCTTTGCTTCATTTTATTTTTGGTGAAGTATGTCCCCTTTTTATTTGCCAGTGGGACACATCGATTCTTAGATCTGAAATTAATGTTCAGACACCATTAATAATGGCTAGCAAACAATCCCTTGTCTGTGCCCCTTCCCTGCCTAAGCAGTTTCTGTCTTGTCCTGCCCATTTATTACCTATTGATTGTTTTGTTACCCTGAAAAACCCTCCATTACTCCATCTGCAATCTTCTTCAAGGTTGCACAGTTTTCTCTGCATCACCACTGTAAGCAACTCTTACACTCCCTACCTGCTTCATTTTAAGACTTGATGTCTATTAGCTTTATAAGATCTTCATGAGGACATCCTTTGGTATGTCCCTCTATGGGATGACCCTGCCAGTTAAATAATATGTCCATATGTTAACATATTTGTGATATGTTATTTTCTTCCATTTTTTCCTGATCATTGATTCTCCCTGGCCCCCCCCCAAGCCCAAATTCTCAAGAAAGATCAATACGCATCCATGAGTATCATCTTTACCCCCTTTAACCTTTACCTATTCATTGTATTTGCTGACTTTAGCCAGCTNCACACATTACAAGAATTTAGATTATGAGTAATACAAACAATTATACTATTTATGTATTTATATAAAAAGAGTAGGGGCTTAATGACTAAAGCCTCCACTAAAGACCAGACTTCAATGTAACTTGAAAAATATATCTGAGTGAACAGAACAGAAAAATAAACCCACAGATGTGTGTTCTCAGAGCAAGATCAGCCTCTTACATATCTTAGTGCAGAAGTTTGTTACCAGCCTCTTTCTAGTAGTGTGGCTTTCCTGCCTGCCTAGCTACAGTTTCTTAGCAACACACTGTTTGAATAATTACTGTCACATGCCTTAGTATGCCTGTACAGCATCTTCTACATTTTTGTCAACTCTAAACATTTTCGTGGTGTCTTTTACTTGAGTGATTGAAGCCTAGCTAAGCACTACAAGAAGGTGCTTTTGTTTAATGCTGCCTCTGCTTTAGTGCTGCCTTCAGCGGGCAGAGCCAATATGTTCCATCTGTGTATGCAGAGTATTGGAATGCAGAGGCTCCTCAGTCCTTCACAAAATGCTCTATCATGCCCTCCTACTCCGCCACCACCCTGTTCTGTCAGATGTGGTAGACCCATACCACTTCTGCCAGAGGGAAGATCCTACATGCTGATATTTTCTAGAGAAATGGCAGCAGCAGGGCATTCTGAAAAAACCACCCCCCCTCACCTCTAGAGGCCCAGAGCCTCTCTCGGACTCACTACCCAACAACCTCAAGATCACCACTCTCCTTCCATCTCTGCTACCCCTCTCTCCTCCCCATCTACCACACCAGTCCATCAGATGTGATAGACCTGAGCCACTTCTACCACTGGGAAGATCCTACTTCCTGATACTTTCTAGAGAACTGACAGGAGCAGGACATTCCAGAGCTAGCATCAGCAGGGCATTCAAGAACCTGCAAAAGCAGAACATTTGAGAACTAGCAGCCTGCATGACATTTGACCCTTGCCAAGTCTGCCACTGGGAAGACCCCATCTCCTGATATTTCCTGGAGAAAAAAGCCATATGCAGGGCATTTGAGAGAAAGGGAATCCCAGAAGTATGGAGACACAGGCCTGCAGGACAGAGAAGTTAGAGACAGCAAGCCCAGCTAACACCACAGATAACTAGAGCCAAAGGCAAACACATGATCATTACCAACAGAAACCMAGGCAACATGGYACCCTCAAAACCCAGCTCTCCCACAACAACAAATCCTGGATACTCCATCACAAAAGAAAAGCAAGAGCTGGATTTAAAATGACATCTCATGATGCTGATGGAGGACTACAAGAAGGACATAAATAACTCCCTTAAAGAAATACAGGATAACATGGGTCAACAGGTAGAAGCCGTTAAAAAGGAAACACAAAACTCCCTTAAAGAAATACAAGAGAATATGGATCAACAGGCAGAAACAATTAAAGAGGAAACACAAAAATCCCTTAAAGAATTTCAGGAAAAAAAAAAAAAACAAACAAACAAGTAAAGGAACTGAACAAAACTACCTAGGATCTAAAAATGGAAGTAGAAACAATAAAGAAATGGCTAAGCGAGACATCTCTGAAGATAGAAAACCTTGGAAAGAATTCAGGGTCATAGATGCAAGCATCAACAACAGAATACAAGAGATGGAAGAAAGAATCTCAGATGCTGGAGATTCCATAGAAAACATAGACTCAACAGTCAAAGAAAATGCAAAATGCAAAAAGCTTGTAACACATAACATCCAGGAAATCCAGGACACAATGACAAGAACAAACCTAAGGATTATAGGAATAGAAGAAAGTGTGGATTTACATCTTAAAGGCCCAATAAGTATCTTTAACAAAATTATAGAAGAAAACTTCCCTAACCTAAAGAAAGAGATGCCTATGAACATATAAGAAGTCTACAGAACTCCAAACAGACTGGACCAAAGCAGAAATTCCTCCCCTAACTTAATAATCAAAACACCAAATGCACTAAACAAAGAAAGAATATTAAAAGCAGTGAGAGAAAAAGGTCAAGTAACATATAAATGCAGACCTATCAGAATTACACCAGAATTCTCACCAGAGATTATGAAAACCACCAGATCCTGGTTAGATGTCATACAGACCCTAAGAGAACATAAATGTCTGCCCATACTACTATACCTAGCAAAACTTGCAATTACCATTGATGGAGAAATCAAGACATTCCATGACAAAAGCAAATTTACACAATATCTTTCCAGAAACCCAGCTCTACCAAAGATAATGGGTGGAAAATACCAATAGAAGGCAGGAAACCACACCGTAGAAAAAGCAATAAGGTAATCTTTCAACAAACCCAATAGAAGATAGCTGCACAACCAGAATTTCAACTTTAACTAAGAAAATAAGAGTAAGCAACAATAACTTTTCCTTAATACCTCTTAATATCAATGATCTCAATTCCCCTATAAAAACATAGACTAATAAACTGGATACATAAACAGGACACATCATTTTACTGCAAACAAGAAACCCAGTTCGGTGACAAAAACAAACACTACCTCAGAGTAAAAGGCTGGATAATAATTTTCCAAGCAAATGGTCTCAAGAAAGAAGCTGAAGTGGCCATTCTTATATAGGATAAAATTGACTTTCAACCAAAATTTGTCACTTCATACTTGTCAAAGGAAAAATCTA
>BDUI01001865.1:132970-151528 GCA_002335545.1 Apodemus speciosus
ACCTCTACCTCTACCTCTACCTCTACCTCTATCTCTATCTCTATCTCTATCTCTATCTCTATCTCTATCTCTATCTCTATCTCTATCTCTATCTCACAGGATTTCACTATGGATGTAGCCCTGGGTGACCTAGAATTTGCTGTGAAGACCATAGATATTTACCTGCCTCTGCCTCCCAAATTCTGGTTTGCAATGTAGATTTTTATTTTTTAAATTGTTTTATTATTTGTGTGCATGGGTATTTTGCCTGAATATATGTGTACCATGTACACGAAGTGTCCTCTGAGGCCAGAAGAGAGAGTCTTATTCCTTGGGACTAGACTTGATACAGTTGTGAGCTGATGTGTAGGTGCAGGTGATTGAACCTGGATTAATACCCTTAATGCTCAGCTATCTCTCCAGCTCCACAATATGCATCTTTATAGTATATGTCCTTTTGTGGTTTATGTTCTCTCTCCCTTTTTATCCCTGTTACATTTATTATGAGCATTTTTTGTTAATGTGCCCCCAGACAGGCAATACAGTAAGCCAACTATAAGATCATAAACCTATGTGTCAATCTTGCTTCATCTATATTCACACAATTCCATTTTTGAATACTTCAGTAACTATGTGAGGAACTTTTTTTTAACATTTGCGGGAACTTCCTTCCGGCTAGTATTGTCCTTATTCTCATTTATGGAATCCATACAGCAGGTCTTTAGAACATGTCCTGGGAAAGTTAGTTACCTTTTCCACTTTTCTGTAGTTGGCCAGGGAATGTATACTTTGTGCTTTGTAGAAGTTGTTTTCTCATATGTCAGTCACAGTTGAATGAATAGCTCTATCAATGGCCTTGAAGCAGAATGATGTAGGAAATGGGAACCACGAGCTGCAGGCCACAGGAGGGAACATTTTGGGGCTACACCCCATGGGATGCTATTTATCTACCTTTGTTCTTCTCTTGCCTCCTTCTTACACTTGAAGGAAGGCACCATTGCTTCCCGAGGTGTGTTACAGAGAGCTTAAAATTCAGCTTTCAAGATATGTGCAAAAAGAGGTGTTATTAAAGAAAGAGAACAGGAATAGACAGGTTTTTTTTTTTTTTTTTTTTTTTTTTTTTTTTTTTTTTTTGTAAATCTTTGCAGAGGTAAATCCCACCTAGTCAAAGTTTGTAAAGCCTCGTAGTTTCCAAAGATAAAAGATTAAGAAACAAAACTGACTTTTTGGGTTTTTTTGTTTGTTTGTTTGTTTTTGATTTTTTCGAGACAGGGTTTCTCTGTGTAGCCCTGGCTGTCCTGAACTCACTTTGTAGACCAGGCTGGCCTCGAACTCAGAAATCCACCTGCCTCTGCCTCCCAAGTGCTGGGATTAAAGGCGTGCACCACCACTGCCTGGCACAAAACTGACTTTTGCTTAACCAGAAATTGACTACAATTGCATGAATCCAGTAGGCATGTGAGGCTGTGAATATTAGAGTACTGTCAATCTGAACTTGAATAGTAGAGTGCTGTCAATCTGAACTTGTGATATGTTACAAATATAAAATGCACACTGGGTTTCAGATTTAAGACCAATGAAAGTAAAGTGTAGTCATAAGATTTTTGATTATATGTTCATATATTTTTTTAGATATGATATAGTAGCTAAATAAGATAAGATGAGATATAGGAAATACAGATATATTATAATTTTACTTGTGTTTAACATAGCTACTTTTTTTTTGTATTACCTCTGTGGGAGCATGAGGGCGAATGCCTGTCATAGCACATGTGTGGAGGTCAGAGGACAGGTTGTGGGAGTCAGCTTTCTCTACTATATGGGTCCCAGGAGTTAGCTCAGGTCCATGAAAGCTTAGCAGCAAGTGCCTTTACATGATGAGCCATCTTGCAGGCACAGCTACTGGACATTTTAAAATTACATGTGTAGCTCCCATTATATTTTTGAGTGCTGCCAAGACCTCAATTATTGAAACGTTTCTCCTTGTTTTATGTAGTCTGCTGCTGGCAATTGCCCTTGACAACATATAAATTAAACTGCAGATTAGTTAGACTTAATCTGTCCCTTTCATTCCATCTAGAGTTTAACAGGAGGAATCCATGGGGGCGTCCACTGTACAGATGTAACAAATGCAAGCAGGACGATGCTTTTCAACATTCATTCTTTGGAATGGGATAAAGAGCTCTGCGAGTAAGTTATACAGTTTTCCCTATACATTCTTCTGTACATTTAGAACCTGAGTTGTACTATTTGCAAAAAATGATCATTGTATATTAACATATATTGTTGATATTTCAACTACAGTATGCGAGTCTGTATTTGTCTGTTATTCTTTTGTTGTTTGGGGAGCATTGTTGTGGCATAATAGCTCACTGTTGTCCGGGCTAATCTTGAATGTGTGGTGATTCCCCTGCCACAGCTTCGTGAGGTCTGGGGTTATGAATGACCACACCCAGAGTCTATTGTATATGTGTGTTTTAACTTTATATATTGTGTGTGGGTAAACACATTCACATTCCAGAACACAAAGGCCAAGGTTTGTGTGTGTAGGCCAGAGGGTATTTGTTCGAGTCAGTTTCTTTCTGCCCTTTGGCTTCCATGTATCAAACTCTGGTCATTCAGTTCCATGGTAAGTGCCCTTATCTGTTCAGCTATTTCAGCAACAATGACTACTGCACATAGACTAAACAGGTCATATTAACTATTCTTTATGGCTTAGCCTCTTTTAGAACAGTTCTTTCCTTCCTGAGTGTGCTTTAAAATTTAGACTGATTTCGTTCATTAAGTTTGGACCTTTACATACCCAAACATACAGCTATGTTCTCTAGACTCATGTGTTTGTCACTATTGAATTCTGTGATAGTTGCAGCTATTTCCCAATTCTGTGTATTTAAACTGTGTCTACACATTTATTCAAAACAGTGTTTTATACCCCAAGGTATTCTTTTTCAGATTTTTTGGAATTCCAATGGAAATTCTTCCCAATGTTCGGAGTTCTTCTGAGATCTATGGCCTAATGGTAAAATAAATAGTAGGAGGAAGGGATTTCATTAAAAAAGAAAGGGCTTTGCCATTTAGAATTCAGCAGTTAGCCTTATTATGTTTTATAGCTTGGGATTTGGGACTTTCTCTGTGAATGTTGGTAGTGTGTAAAATAAGAATTCAATGTTTTTAAATGGTTTTATCACTAAAAACTAAAGAGTCCTTACTACCAATTGATGTTCTATTTATAAACTTTAATTGGCATTCCTTTCAGTAATATTGCTTTTGTCATTTGAATATTAATATTTTAAAGTACTATAGATAACCTAACTCTCAACAGTGGTGTGAGAATGTTTGAGAGTTTATCCTTCCAGATAACTGTAGTAGCTGTGATGTCTGCTTTTAATTTAGAGCAGGTACTAGTCACATCTAGTGTTCTTTTTCCTAGTTAATCCCTTTTAATGGCTAAGTCATTGTTATATATTTCCTTCTTTGTCAGTTTGGAACAATTTAACAAAGAAACTGAAAGCAAAGAATCTGTTTCTAAATTAGGTTGCTAATTAAGGCTATTTCTGTAACTGGGCATTTTCCTTAAATGCAGAGGGTGAAAAGTAACTGCGCTTAGCATCTTTGAAACTTTGTAGTCAAGTAGCAGGAACAGAAACCTTTAGGAGAGTATGAACTAGCATTTGAGCACACAAATTTGAGATGCATGATAAAACTTAAAAATAAGTTTAAGGAAACTTCAAAAATTGCCATCTCATGAAGAATATTAGGAACTCCATTCGTAGAGTTAATAAAAATGAAATGAATGTCAAACGTTCTAGTTAATGGTCGAGCAGGAATTTTGAAGTGCTCTGTGTGGAATAAGGCTTTGTAAGGCAATGCACAACTACTTAAGGCAAGCGTAGCCACTGCTTCTCTGCAGTGCTTTCATAGTTTCAGAATGATCAGACTCACTTGGGTCAGAGCAAAAGAAGCTATTTTTGAAATAGCTTCAGAGAATGATGAAAGAAAACATTAAATTGGCCTACTTTTCTCTTGCATTTAAAATATTATGCTTGTGTCGCCCTCTCTCCCTCTTGCTGACTATAGAAAATCTCTCATAGCCTGGTGAGTAGGCTACCACTGAACCGATTATGCTACTCATTCATTTGGAAAAGATACAGTGCATTTCCATTTCTTTTCAGACAAGCCTAAGTCCATTCACTAAACAGATGTATTTAGAAATTCCATGACCTTCCGAACTATTATAAGCTATAGTTATATTTTAGGGTTTTTTTTCTTACAGGAAGCAGAATCTTGTTTATTCATTTATATTTTTCATAAGATTAAAATCAATGTTTCTAAAATGCTGGGGGACCCTGAGATTTGCATGCTACCCATTGCAAAGTACAGTCTTGATGTACTTTGGCCTTTGGCATAGTAGGGACATTAGAAATGGTTTTTAAATTTCTTGTTTATCTGTCCTATATGATATCTTGCCCAGTGTTTCAGACCAGTTAGTTGGAAATGCACTGTCACTTTTTCTGCATGCTTCCTCAGAGGACCCTCCTAGAATCCTCCAGAAGCCTGTCCCAATAAAGAAAACAGAGCGCTTTATATGCCTGAACATTCCTTAGATTATGTTAAAAGTTTGATAAGTTTGGAAGTATAAGCAGTCCTTTTTTATAATAAATATAGCAAAATAAAAGTCCTCTAGGTTTCATAATGATTCATAGCTAAGCCTCTTATCTAGTCTAGCTCTTTATTAGTATCCAGGTTCATTTTCAAAGAATATATCCAATAAATAAAAATATCATGTCTTAGGCTCAGGAAGTAGATTGCTTGCTTACTTTTTTGTAGGCCCTGGATTTGATCTCTAGCACCAAAATCCAGCCTTGAAAAATAGCTAGTCTTTAACCAGAAAGCATGAAAGAAAGGAAGTAATAGTAACAATATAAGAATATACAGGTCATTTTCTATTTTGCTATTGAACTCATATATATATATATATGGCGTTTCATACTATCAAAAATTCATGAGGATAAGATAGTTACTGTCTTTCACGTTAATGGCTAGGACACTGCAGGTCCCAGGGCCATTTGCTAACAAATGGTAAGCAAAAGGAGTCAATGTCACTTAGGATTCTTTCTGGTGCAATCATCTTTACTTTAGGGATCACATTCCTTAATTCCTCTAATCCCTTAATGTCAGCCCAAATTGCTTTTGGTAATGTTTTCTCTACCGTGGCCTCTGGGAACTAGACCCAGGGACCAGTAGACAAGAGCTGTAGCACTGAGATATATCATCGGCCTTGTAATATGATTTTTTTTTAAAAAAAAAAAAACTGTTTTATAAAGTTTTGGCAACCGACCACTTAAATCTCAGTTTGCTTCTTATTGACCATACTGATTGAAATAAAAAAAAAAAAACAACCCAATATGCATAAATTGTTACTTGTCTAAATTAAACTTTCTTTGAACACACATCTGAAATCTAAGCACTCTTGTTTCTTAGAAGTACTTCTAGTAGAAAGAGTTAGTTGATAGAATACCGCCTTCCGGAATCTATGTTCCATACTCAATTGATCATTATTTAAAAATGTATTGCTTGTACCATAATAGCAGCAGCCACATAAAGCACTAGCTTTGATCTGTGATCACGTAGCCCAGTTGTCATTTTGTAACTAAATAAATTGTGTAGCATGATTCAGCAGCCTGCCTATGGCCTAACACTAACTAACCCGAGAAGAGCCTGTGTCTCCTGACTGCCAGTCTAGTGTTTTATGTTCCTTTCCCAATGCCCTATCTCTTCCTGTTACTCTATAAATACTTCTAGTCGGTCTCTGTCCTGCTCATGTCGCTGAAGCACTTGCTTTGTCTTGTCTGCACACATCGTTTGGCATGTTGCTCTTCTTGTTCATCACTTTTAGAGTTATGTTACTAGAGCCAAGTTCTTGTGACTGTACCTAATCCTTTTTTAAAAAATTTTATCAGAAAGCTGGGGCCTTGGAAGGTGTGCCAATATCTGGGGTAAGTATCAGTACCAAATAGCTTCCTGTCACTCCCCACCCCCACCCCTAGCCTACCCTTCATTCTTGTGGTTTACCTGGTCTTTAAGTCAGCCACATTGTGAGTTAGAGGCCAGCCTGGGTTACATGAGATTGTGTCTCCAGAAAGGGACTTGACTTAGGGAGGTGGGGGATGAGGAGGAGCAGGTGGGAGGACGGAGGGAGGGAGGAAGAGGAATTCTAACTCTCCCTTCTTATGTCCTATCTTAATTAAACCTATAGCTCTCTGGGAAAGGAAATTAATAGCGTCTCAGTACTTCTAATTTTTTATGGCCATTTAATATTTTAGTGTTTGGGGGACCAGTCTGCTGCTTTGGTGGGACAAATGTGCTTCCAGGATGGACAGGCCAAAAACACGTGAGTTTAAGAAACAAGGTTGTTTTGTTTACTTCTCTCCTGGCACTTTCAAAGCTCAGCCAAAAGGCAATGCTTTAGTCACTTTCACATGGAGGTAAACATTGTGTTTACAATTTGTTTCTACCTTTCATGCCCCTTTCACCCTTTTTCTGTCTGCCTTCAGTCTTAATACAGGCCAGGGTGGCCCGAAATCCCTGATCTTCCTGACTCAAATACTGGATTTACAGTCCCATGCCAGGACACCGGACAGCTGGTTTTCTGCCACACTGGGAACTCCACCCAGGACCTCATGCACACTGGCTAGCATTCTGCCAACTCACCTCATCCCTATGTCTCATTTTGTCTTTTATTTTTAATTTGGTTTTGGTGTTTATGAGATAGGACCTACAAAATTTCAAACTAGGTAGCTGAAGACTGGCCACAGATTCCCTGGAAATTCTCTGGTCACAGCATCCCAAGTTTCAGGGGTTTATTTTGGCCTTTACCCCAAGGCCATATTCTTTTTCTTTTTTAAAAAAGCTAGGTTAATGGGATTGTTGGGTGGGGGTTGTAAAGAAATGAGGAAAAGCCATAATAAAAATAATTTTCCAAATTCAGCATACATTCACTTATAATAATAATTTTCAGTGCACTATCTTGGTTAGGTTCTCAAAAGTATATTTTTATAGGATATTTAATGCTGTTTGCCAATTAGGAGCAGCAAGAATGAAAGAAAAGAAAACTTGATGTTTTTCTCCCATTCTTTTCTCTTTTGTAGTTATTAAAACAGTGCCTACCCCATTCCATATATTGAGTGGCAGACACAATATTTTCCAAGAGCTGAATAGTGACAACTGAAAAACATGCTCGGACAATGGCTATTGTGTTTTATGTAATGGTCCACATACTTGAGATATCACTCAATCCACATTAATCCTATTATTTGGGAATCCTATTATTTCTATGTTATAAGTCAGATAACTAAGATTTAGAGAGAATAATTAATTCCTGTAGTGTCATGAAGCTAGTTAGTCAGAAGCATGATATTTGTGCATTAATGCATTGTGTTCCTTAGTTGTGGCTCTGGACAGCTATGCTTTACTGTCTGCCCTGTATAGAAAATATTTTCATAAGCTTACAATAAGACTATATTTTCCCCACCAGTGTTTTATATTTTTTAAATGTTTATTTGCTTTTTTAAACATTTTAATATATTTATAGCTTTTTCAAAAAGATTTATTCATTATATGTATGTGAGTACACTGTCGCTGCATTCAGACTCACCAGAAGAGGGCATCGGACCCCATTACAGATGATTGTGAGCCACCAAGTGGTTGCTGGGAATTGACCTCTAGAAGGGCAGCCAGTACCCTTAACCTGAGCCATCTCTCTAGCCCAGCTTTTTTTCTTTTATTCTTCACTTATATTTTATATCCTAACTATGGTTCCCCCTTCCCCAGTCTCTCCCTCTCCCATCTCTCCTCTCTCCCAGAACCTCTGCTACCACCCCACCACCCCCACCCTCATCCTGTTCTACCTCCTCTCAGAAAAGAACAGGTCTCCCAGGGACATCAACCAAACATGGCATAGCAAGTTACAATAAGACCAGGCATGCGCCATCATATCGAGACTGGACAAGGCAACTAACTCAGCAGGAGGCAAAGAGCAGAACAGTCAGGGACAGTGTCTCTGTCTCTCTCCCCTCCCTCATGTTAGGAGTCCCACAAGAACACCAAGCTACACAGCCATAACATCTATGCAAAGGACCTCGGTCAGACCCATGCAAGTTTCCTCATCTCTGTGGGCCTCATGAGCCACGGTCAGGTGATTCTGTGGGCCAGAAGTTTGTATCCTTAATGATTTTATTTTCACGAGTATTTCCTAATTCTGTCACCAAGGATTTTTGTTAGTGGCTTTAGATTTGTTGTTTTGTTTTTGAAAGTTTGTTGTTGTTGTTGTTGTTGTTGTTGTTGTTGTTTGGAGATAGGGCCTTGCTGTGTAGACCCCTTGCCTGGAGCTTGCACTGCATCTCAGCCTGCTGTGAAACTCATCATTCTTCTGCCTCAGTCTCCCATGTGTTAAGATTCTAGGCATGGATCAGCACACACTTTCTGGCAAGGTCTCCTGTAGCTCTATCTGTCCTTAGACTTGCTATGATACTCCTGTCCTTATCTTCTTCGTTCTGGGAAAATAATGATAGGATTGCAGGCACATACTACCATGATGACTTTGGTTTTATTTTATTTCTTAAAGATGTATTTATATTTATTTATTATGCGTAAGTACACTGTAGCTGTCTTCAGAGAATTTTTCTTCTCTCTCCCTGGCCCCACTTGCTCCGGCTCTGCTGGCTTAGGCCCAAAGATTTATTTATTATATGTAAGTTCACTGTATCTGTCTTCAGACACTCCAGTAGAGGGCATCAGATCTCATTATGAATGATTGTGAGCCACCATGTGATTACTGGGATTTGAACTCAGGGCCTTCAAAAGAGCAGTGTTCTTAACCACTGAGCCATCTCTCCTGCCCTTTTTCATTATTTTTGACTTAGGTGATTAAGGTCTTTTTCTACAAATAATGAAAGATCTAGCAAAATATATGCTGTTGTAATTCAGCAGGACCAGCCACTCTTATGTGAGAGGGTGACCTTATTCAAATGAAAGTTTGTTTGGAAGAGGATATATGAAAATTCTTAGTAGGTTGTGGTGACCTCGGGTTATGAAGGAACGCTTGAGTCAACATAAGTGTGGAAACATTTTCTTTGAATCAGAGTTCCAGCAACCAAATCAGGAGTCACAGAAAAATAGGCTGTTTTTTTCCCTTTCCTCCTCTGCCAGGAACACTAATGCTAGTAAATCAGATGCTATCTCTGTAAGTCCATTAACTAGCACAGTATACAGTATATAATAGGGGCCCAGTAAAATGGCTTTCATGTCCCTTTGTTCTGTTCCTTTCTCTCTTTGCCATTGTCTGTCAAGTGCGTAAGTTATCAGTTGAAGTTAGGTAATTATTTGAGTTCCTGTGGCATAAGAAACATTGCAATAATGTCATGCATGGGCTTTCAAAGTAAGGCCAGAAAAATCACAGGTGATTATCCTGGACTTGATTCCAGCTGTATAAAAACCATGATGCTAATAGTGAGATGTTTTCTAGAATGAGCAGTGCTGGAGAGTACAGCAGACACTTATTAAGGATACAAATAGGAAGATTTAGTATAGAGAATGAAGAGAACATTAGGGTAGGAAATGGTCGAAAATAAGACAACATGAGCCCAGTGGCTCTGGCTTGTATACCAGGCATTTGGCAGACAGTTTGTGCTAAGTGGTGCGTTCCACATCAGCCAGAAGTACTCAGCATTAAAACAACAACAACAACAACAACAACAACCCAGAGCTGTCAGCGTAGGTGGTATTTAGAGGAACAATATAGTGGCAGGAACATGTCATAGAGAAATTCCCATTCTGGCAGACAGGAGGAAGAAACAGAGGACAGTAGACTGAGGATTTAGTATAGCCCTCAAAGGCACACATCCAGTAACGTATATCCTCCAGCTAGGCCTCAGCTCCCAAAGCATCCACAACCTCCCAAAATAGCCCCAGTATCTGGGGACCAAATGTTCCGATCATGACCCAATAAGGAATATTTCATTCACACCATAAACATTCTGTAAAGCTGTAAGTTCCAGGCCAAGATTTTTTTTTTGTCTGTCTGTTTTGTTTCCTTTTCTTCTTTTCTACTTGATGGGTGATAGATAACTTCTGAAAGTTTATGAGCTGGTGCTTAGGTGTGACAGGAGTTGTCAGTTAATATGATGATAGTCTTGGGTCAGCACAAGGAAAAGCTAGAGGGCAGGAACCCGTGGTATAAGGCATTGTGCCCTAGTACTACAGACTCCAAGGATGGGGACAGAAAGGGAGACTGCTGGGATCCATAGGGCACTGCAGAGAGCCAAAGGAGAATTGGTCGTGAGGTCTAAACCCAGGGATATTCAGAGGGTTAGGATTACTCAGTGTAAGGAAAAGGTCCGGTAAAACAGTTTCTGTTGGGACCATGTTTTGTGGTACTGCTAAATTATGTATCATACACACAAGGAAAGGTGAAATGAGTTAGGTATAAGTGGTGGTATGTAAGTACTTTGCTCACATGTATGTTTGTACAAGGCATGTGCTTGGTGTACATGGAAGTCAAAGGAGAGCATCCAATAAGCTGGACCTGGAGTTGTAGATGTAGTGAGTGCTGGGAATAGAAACCTCGCCCTCCAAGAAAGAGCAGCAAGTGCTCTTAACTGCTGGTCCGCTTCTCCAGTCCCTGTTGTCAGGTGTGTTGTCACAGGCCTTTAATCCTTACACTCTAGAGGCAGAGGCAGGAAGATCTAGCACAGGAGCAAGTCTTGTCTGGCAGGGAATCCAAGCCTAGGGTTTTGTTGCTGTGAAGAGACACTGTGACCAGGACAACTCTTATGAAAAGGAAACATTTTACTGGGGCTGCTTTACACTTTCAGAGTTCCAAGGCCAGCCTAGTTAACGGAACAAGTTCCAGGTCAACCAGGGCAATACAATCTAATTTAAAAAAAAAGCATAAAATCCGTGTTTAAAATGTATTTCAGTAAACTGCAACTCTTCTTTGAAGAGCCCACATCCATACTCTTAGGTATGGTTTTGGTTTTCTCTCAAGTGCCTTTCTCTGTACTTTTAATAAAATCCCAACTCAGTTTCATTAAAAAAAAAAAGCATGGAGAGATAACAAGCTTCCATTTTAGTGATGAGGAAGTAAAAAGTGCCGGAACTCATCTGCTTTAATTTGTAAATGTGTTGTGTATACTTAGGGTATTTGACAAGTGTTTCTACAAACTTAAGTATTCAGGAGTCCCGTACCTGTTGGTGTGTCACCTGTTTATTTAGCAAGCCAAAGATCCAAAAAGAAATGGAAAATTTTGAGATAAACCTTACTCATAATAATGTTTTATGAAAAAACTATTTATCAGGGAAAATGCATTTGACTTATGTTTGTTGACCAAGAGCAATGTAGCCAGTAGGATAACAGTAATAGATTCTTCCGTCATATTTCTGCCAGCATGGAGATTAGGCACTATTAGAATGTCTCCAAAACAGTCAAAACAATGCTTGCACAAGGCATAGGAGCAAGACCTGGGGGGGGGGGAGGGCAGCAGGAATTCCAAGCTCAGGCAGTGTCTTAGGGTTTCTATTGCTGTGGAGAGACACCAAGGCCGTAGCAACTCTTAATAAGAAAAACATTTAATTAAGGCTGGCTTATAGCGTCAGAGGTTTAGACCATTGACGCCATGGTAAGAAGCATGGTGGCACACAGGCACACATGGTGCTGAGAAGGAGCTGAGAATTCTATATCTGGATCTGTAGGCAACAGGAAGAGAGAATGAGCCACTGAGCCCGGTTTGAATTTCTGAAACCTCAAAGCCCACCCCCAGTGACACATTTCTTCTAATAAGGCCACTCTTCCTAATAGTGCCACTCCTCCTGACCAAGCATTCAAACATACGAGTCTATTATGGGGGGGGGGTGGCATTCCTATTTAAACTACCGCAGGCGGAGTCAGCTGTGGCTATAGCAACCTTGTTATCCCTGCTCCCTTTAAAACTGTTTCTGTGACCCTTGCTAGTAGCAGTTGAGGGTAGTAACTGATCTCCCATACACAAGTCAAAACTCTCTGTTATGTTCAAGTGCTAAGCTTGTGGCTGAGTCCGAAGCTTAGGCTGATAAGACTGCCATGAAATTTAGTTCTTTGCTATCAACCGTGCCGAGTTCTGCTTTTGATTATCCCGTCACTGTTGGAATACATGACCCTGCAGAGAGAATGACATCAGTGAGCCCAAAATAGCTTTCCCCCTGTGTGTTGCTTTTGTCTTAGCTTTCAAGCTACCCTCGCTGCTAGTCCATGCTCTGCCTTTCACCCTGCCAGAACCTAGTGCTGTTTTTCAGTCTATAGCTATTATTAGTGACAGAGCTAAGCTAGCCACCTCTCTTGGTGAATGGCTATTACTCTTGATGCTTCACCCTGTGTAGACTGGTAGTAACAACTGCAACTGGATGTATAATTGGTTGGAATCCAGTCCTATTTTACAAACACAACCCTTGGCGTATGACTAAGTGCTAAATTCTAAACCTGAATTTCCTCCATTAATCAATCTCAACATTTCCTCCTGACTTGCTTTTTAAATATTCTTAAAGAGGAGTTAGTGTGTGATGTTTGTTAGCTTTCGGTACTTTTCATAAAATGACAGTTTTGATCATTTGTAGTACTAAGGTTTTGCTATTTGCTTTTGATAAAATTGTCAAGCTGTTCATTCTGCCTCCACCTCTAGGTATGGAACAGGATGCTTCTTACTGTGTAACACGGGCCACAAGGTTGGTTTTTCTTTTGAATTCAGATTGATGGAAGTCTTCTTTACATTCTTATATGTAACGCTTGAATATAATCCATTATTACTTTGCTTTGGGGACCTTCATCTTTTACTTAATCTTTATCTTGGTTTAACCTGGTTCAATTGAAATGATGGAAAATCATAAAATTTGAGTGGTTCTAATAAGAGGCCTTCTATGCTTTTTAAAATTTCATATGTGTTCTTTTGATTGTGTTCATGGAAAATAAAGACTTAGTATCATGTCATATTCTTAGTGAAAATCCAGTTTGAAAAAAAGAATAATGTTTTAGCAGTCTCAGTGTGCTCTTATTACCAATGACTTAGACTTATTTTTAATCATTAATAAAATTAATGTGTTATTTTTTTTTCTTTCCTACAGTGTGTATTTTCTGAACATGGCCTTCTGACAACTGTAGCTTATAAACTTGGCAGAGACAAACCTGTGTATTATGCATTGGAAGTAAGTTCTTTTCAATCAGTACAGATGTTATGACAAAGTTCATGAAAATGACCATGGATTCTAGGGGAGAGGTGTTATTTTGAGACAGGGTCTTGTATCCCTGGCTGGTCAAGAACTCCATATTGTCTTTCAAATTGGCCTTAAACTTACGGCAATTCTTCTCCCTCTGCAATTACAAGAGCAAATACACCTGGAACAATTATCATGTTTCCTAACATATTTTCTCACACATTTTAATATATAGGACTCAAAAAAAAATCTAGGTTTTTTGGACTTTTGGGGTAGAGAGAACCTTGGATTAAACTAGGGGTCAAGGCTTCCATGAAACTAGATGGTAATTTCCTCTGTAGTGGATACCAATTGATGTCACCTTGAGGATGTTATTTATCTGTTGTACAAATCTAAAATTTTCTATCCTTAATGTTTAATGATGAGATTGTCAGACTTTAGTGCTTCTTTCAGCTTAAAAATTTCTGTTAGTGAGTAAAATGCCCCAGGGTTTCATAGCAGATCATTGGGCACAGAAAGGCAGAGCAAGTCTCTCCACTTGTGTCTCAGTTAGTAGTGTGTTACATACGGATGTGGGAAACAGAAGTGACTTGTCCCATGTATCCTGGGAAACCTGTGTTTCCGATACATTTACAAATTGCAATAGGACCTTCTCAGTCTAAAGCTGTAGGACATGGCAGGTTTGTACAGAGCCATGGAAGGAGTTGGTATAGAGCGTAGGCATGGAGTCCTTAGCCCAACATCCTCAAGGCTCTACCTGAATCCTCGATTCAGGCTCTAGCATCGCAGAAAGAAACAGGGAGCAAAATGTTGGTTTATAGTCACAGAAGCAATATTTCTTGTGAAAACAGACACGTGTCTTGGGATCTTGTGTATACAGTCAATTCTGGATCTTTTTAAATGTTAGGAATTGGATCCATGGCCTCTAGGAGGTGTTTACCACTGAGCTACGTCCCTAACCCTGTGTACATAATGTTGGAAGGACTACCTGGTAACTTACTGGGACTCATTTCTTAGAATGCCTGATGGTAATTTAGTCAAGGGCTTTGACTGCTGGTCATAATTAAAACACTTGCTCCGCTGTTAGGCCTGCAGCATGATGAACATTAGTCCAGTTCTTCTAACCCTTCCCGTGAGCACTGCAATCTCTCTTCCCAAACTGTGCCCCCTTCTTCATAGCACTGATGGTTGAGCCTAGGGCCTTGAAGCTGCTAGGCTAATGCCCTATGACTAGACTATATCCACAACAATCTCGACCCCTTTTCTTTACACAAAGGCATCTGTATATTAAAGTTACCTTAACACTCCTCAGAATTTACAATCCCACCAACTCCTGCTCTCCTTTAGTCCCCGATTTGGAGACCACTCAGGACAGCATTGCTCATATAAACAAATGGGCGTTTTGGGGGTTTACCAGGAATTGTAGCAGCATCTGTAGTACGTTTAATATGCTTTGTTTGACCTTGCATGAGAACAGAATTTTAGGTATTTTAGATCTGGGGGAAAAGGCCTCTAGGGCAGGGTCACCTACCTTACTTCCAATGTCACCCAGTATGAAATCTTTCTCTTATCTCCTTTTCAACAAGAGCCTCCTTCCAAACTTCTGTTTCAAGATAGGAATTCTGAGTCTTTTTAAAGAAATTTGAGACAGGGTCTTGTGTATCCGAAGCAGGCCTAAAATTTTTTTATATAGCTAAAGATGAATAACTTCTCTTCCTCCCGACTTTCCTTTTTGAATGATAGGATTATAGGCATTGCCACCATACTTGTTTATAAAGTGTTAGTGGCATCCCTAGAAATGGACCTAGGCCGTAGGTGTATCTCCAAATGCCAGGAGGCAGCTTTCAGTTTGTCTGAATCTTCCCCATCCAGTTTAAACTGCCTGGGTGACTTGGCACCACTCATATACTTGGTAGTTTTGAACTTTTATTCCAAATCACCTATCTTTCTAGAGAGAAAAGGATATTCTATATATACTTAAGAGTGTGATTTGTGTTTCTCTTACCATAAGCATTGCTCTGCTATTCTGGCCCCAAAACATATTTAATTTAGCTTAATAACTTCTTTATACTGTTGATCCTTAGAGAATACGCTATAATATTCTCTTTCTCAAGCCAAGCCTCCTGCTCCATTGTGTATTTGTACAAAACTGTAGAGTTCATCTAATCTAGGGCTCTCTCTGTCTCTCTCTCTCTGTCTCTCTCTCTCATTCTCTCATTGTACAGGGCCATTCTGCTATTATCCAAAGTTCTTTCATTTGCCATAATATGCACCCCCATACAACCCAAATTTTTAATTCATCAGTAAATCGGATTCCCCCTTTCTATCTTTGCTGAAATTCTTGACAGTTATCAGATATTTTAAAACATTTTAAGAAATCAAAACAAACCAAAAATAGGAATCATGCTAGACTGATAAAACTTGGTAAATTCGTACTAATTCTTTTTGTCAGTTTTCAACCCCTATAGTCTTAATGCCTTTAATTTGACAGATTGTTGGTAGGCTTGGGAATCAAAACTATTACAGCTTTACTTTCTGCCCTCTAGGACCTAAAACTCTAGCTGCCTGTCTTTAGCCTTCTAGTCCCCCATTCCTTTTTTGTTTCTTGAGCTAGGATGTCCCTATACAGCCTAGAAAGGCCTCCTGCCTCTGCCTGCCAAGTGAAGGGCTTGCAGAGGTGAGCCTCCATGGCCAGGTGGTTGAGTCTTCCTTCATTCTCCTGCTAATTTTAGAGCAGTATGAATTAAATTGTTCTAGCTTATTTTTCTTCTCTTACACTTTAAAACTATAATTCAACTAAAGAGTTTTCTGAAAGTATATATAAATATTTCATAGTTTTAGTCTCCCAACCATGAAGAACACCTCAAATACTTTACTCCTAGAAACTCTGCTAGCAAGCATTGTTGAAGTCTGTTGTTGAAAGTTATTTCTTCTTTTTCCCTCAGCATACAATGATTGGTAGTCTTCTTTTCAATTGAAAGTAACTAATATCGATTAACTCGTTGTACACATTTCTGTATCAAGTATCATTGTTTTGAGGCTTACTCTTGCTTTGTATCACAAGCTGGCTTCTAGGGTACTTGTCTCAGCCTGCCAAATGCTGACATTATGCGTATTTGCCACCACACCCAGCCCCAGAAGCATTTCTTTGCTTCCATACCTCTCATGTCCCCATGTGTGTATATGTGTGTGTGTGTGTGTGTGGGTGGGTGTGTATACACACACACACACACACACACACACACACACACACACACATACATCAAATTTGGTGATGTTCTTGATGTACAATTCTTTTCGTAAGAATGTAGGATAGTAAGCCCATTTGCTTTTAGGCTTTGACTTATTTTTTTCCTCATTTGGGGAGAATATACATTTCTAGATTAGGAATATTTTCCCACATCCCCCAGGGTGCATTTAGTTATTTGAGACATATTCCAGACTGGCTACAAAAATCTTTTTTCTCTGCCTCTTGAGCATTGGGACTAGCACAGCTGGCCTTTGGTACTAATGAGACCCCTGCTATCACTTTAAATGTAGTTCCTTTGCAGATTGTTTCTTTCATTGCCTGAGAGCTTTGAACATTATCTTTTTAGCTTTGGTGCTCTAGAGTTGTGCTGTGATGTACCTGGGTTTGGATTTATTTTTATTTATCCTGTTAGGTACTTGGATCCCAGGCTATCATCAGATCTGGAAAGTTCTCAGCAATTATCTCTTCAAATAATACTCCTCTACCATTACTTCCATCTTCTTCTGGACTTGCTATTGGATGACTATTTGGAACCTTTCAGACCATGCTCCATGTCTGTTAACTACCCTGTTTGTATATAGTTAATCTCTTTGTTTCTCTGTGCTGCATCTCTGGTGAGTTACTCAGTATCTACCTTCCATTTCCAAATTATTTCTTGATAATAAACCCAAATGCATAAGATCCATTTGTTTTGTATTGTGAAATGTTAAGACACCTGCAGAGATGTGAATTAGGGCTAGAGAGATGGCTTAGCAGTTTAGAGGAGCCACTTCTAGTCCCAGCACCCACATGGTGGCTCACACATTCTGTAACTCCAGACCCATGGAATCTGCCGCCCTCTTGTGGCCTCCACGGGTACTGCATCCAGGCCCATACACACAAAACAAAAATAGATCTCAAAAAGAATATAGCTAGAGAGAGTCAGAGAATATAATAAAATATATTTAAGTTTAAAATTTGCTTTGAATAATAAAATACAAAGCAAAAATATGAATTAAGCCACTGTACAGCTTATCAAATAATTACAAAGAGAAGATGATGTAATCTCTGCTCAGGTCAGGTTGCAGAACACCACTAACTTTCAGGAACCCCTGTATGCCACAGACAGTCACAGTGGCCTCTGTGTTTCCTGAGATAAACAGTATCCTAACGTTTAGAATAATTGTTCCTCTGCTTATTTGTAGTTCTAAGGCTCAGTCTGTAGCCTTAAACACTATACATGATGATGATAGGGGAGAGTAGGCGGGGAGAGATTTAAAAAAAATGACCATGTGCTTGTGAGTCTCAGTCCTGTATCCTTTGGTCTGGCTTCTTTCTTATGATCTGGCATTGTCGTTATGACATCTACCCTTGTCTTAGAGACAGCTGATTCTTTACTTCTCATTGCTGCAGTTTAAAGTTTGATTGTATGTAAATTGGCTTTAGTGTCTACATATCATAAAAAGTGAAGATATAACATTTGTATATGTGCCCCCTCTCTCTTACATATATATACATATATACACATACATATACATATATACATATATACATATATATACATATATACATATATATATATATATATATACATGCACACATATGTCCATATATATGCTCACACATTTCATAAGAGTAGACTCTCTAGTGTGTATTCTCTCTTTGAGTCCATCTTGCCACCGCTTTGTCACAATAGCTTAGGGATGTGTACCCAACAGCAGGGTAGAGGATCACTAATGTCCTCATCTTTGTGTGCTCTAGAGCTGGTCCCTTTCCTTTCATTTAATCTTTGTAGTAATGGGATTTTTGTGTTTTTCACATCTAGCTGATTTTGGATCCTTTTTCCCTTGAGTCACACTTTCCTGTTTGTTTTGAGTAAGGTCCTCACATTGGACTTCCAGCAGGACTCGACCTTGCCAGCTTCCTACTTAAGCTTTCCCAATCCTTGGATTAGAAGTGGGTGCCCCATGCGTGCGTTTGTTGCACTTGTCGTTTCTCATGGAAGCCATGTCCCAATTTATCTCTTCAGCATTCTTAGCACTCATCTTAAGGTCTTTGTCAGTCTGAAATTAATTCTGTTGCAGATGGTAAATTTGGTGGCTGAACTTTTA
>BDUI01001866.1:122334-136593 GCA_002335545.1 Apodemus speciosus
TAGCCCTGGCTGTCCTGGAACTCACTCTGTAGACCAGGCTGTCCTCAAACTCAGAAATCCACCTGCCTCTGCCTCCCAGAGTGCTGGGATTACAGGTGTGCGCCACCACCACCTTGCTATGAAGCCTACTTTATAAACTGTGCACAAAATCAGATTCCYTTCTCCTCCCTCCCTCCCCTCCCTCCTGCCCTGTCTACTTTCCCTCCAAGGTCCCTCCCCCACCACACTTGTGATTGCTTTCTTCCCCCTCCCAAGTGGGACTGAGGTGTCTTTACGTGGGCACTTCAGCTTGTTGACCTTTTTGAGTTCTGTGGGTATTCTATACTTTTTTTTTGACTAACATCCACTTATTAGTGAGTACATACCATGCATATCCTTTTGGGTCTGAGTTACCTCACTTAGGATGATATTTTCTAGTTCTACCCATTTGCCTGCAAAACTCAAGATGTCCTTGTTCTTAATAGCTGAGTCATATTCTATTGTGTAAATGAACCACATTTTCTGTAGCCATTCTTCTGTCGTGGGACATCTAAGTTATTTCTAGCTTCTGGGTATCACAAACAAGGCTACTATGAACACAGTGGAACACGTGCCCCTGTTGCATAGTGGGGCATCTTTTGGGTATATTCCCAAGTGTGGTATAGCTGGGTCTTAAGGAAGATCTATTTCCAATTTTCTGAGGAACCTCCAGATGGATTCCCAGAGTGGTTGTACCAGTTTGCAATCCTACCAGCAATGGAAGAGTGTTCCTTTTTTCCACATCCTCTGCAACATGTGTTGTCACCTGAGGTTTTGATCTTAGCCATTCTGATTGGTGTGATGTGGATGGAATCTCAGGGTTGTTTTGATTTGCATTTCTCTGATCACTAAGGATTTTGAACATTTTTTAGGTGCTTCTTAGCCATTCGAAATTCCTCAGTTATGAAATCTCAGTTTAGTTCTATACCCCATTTTTTAATTGGGTTGTTTAGTTTTTTGGTGATTTGCTTCTTGAATTCTTTATAAATTTTGGATATTAGCCCTCTATCGGATATGGGGTTAGTGAAGATGTTTTTCCCATTCTGTAGGTTGCCGATTTGTCTTATTGAGTATGTCCTTTGCCTTACAGAAGCTTTCCGGTTTCATGAGATCCCATTTAAGAGGTTAACAATAACAAATAATAAAATTAGAACAATTATAGCAATATACTGTATTATAAACCACTGTGTAATATTGACAGATTATTTGTTTCTAGAATTGTGTGTTTGGTCTTTTCTGACAGTGATTGACCATAGGTCACTAAAAGTACAAAAAGTGAAATCTGGGTCTGGAGACTACCATAACCTGAAGGACCTATTGCTTTGATGATGAGTTTTAAAATTCTACTGAAATGTGGAACATTCCACTGACTTTTGAATTGTGACAATGAAAATATGATATTCCTCAAATCCTAGAGTGGGACACAATGAGGTCATAGGCGTGTGTCGAACTGGACTAGATGCCGAGGGTCTTGGAAGAGACCACTGGAATGAAATGCTGGCCTATCACCGAAAGCCAATCACACACTGGCACCCCTTGCTGGAGGTAAGGATGCTGGTGCCACCTCAGCCTTCAGTTATTGTTGTTGCTTAAACATTTTTTTATCTCCTAATCTTCATTTGACATTTCTTTTATCCACCTATTCAACAAAACATGTTCTTGCTTTTGTTTCAGAGTCTCTAACATTGTCTATTCAAAGTTCTGGGTGACTTGAGAGATTTTAAATAAATAAATAAATAAATAAATAAATAAATAAATAAATAAATAAATAATAAACCCTCTAAATGTCTAGGGCTCCTTGGCCAGTAAGCCTGGGAAAGGAGTGTGTCTTTTCCTTTGTGTAGCCTTAGGCTTTTGTCAGTGACCAGGGGCCATGGTCTTAAGTTCATTACTCAGTAGAAACCGAGCTCCAGCACTGATCCATTGTGAAAAGAGCCTCTTTCCCTAAAGCCCCTTGTCATTTATAAATCCTTAATTAAGTGTTGTCGTCTGATACGTCTGGGTATGTACCAGATGCAAGTCTGGTCAGAAAGAACATAGAGATTTAAAATATCAAAACACCGACTTAGCTACAGTCAAAGCCTGGCTATGCTATGCAACTTTAATTATAAAGCTTGGTGAATGGTTAACCTCCTCTAAGTTTCTACTATGCCTCTGCAGTAGGAGCAACTTACAGTGAGGATGTGGAACACTACGCCACACAGGCTGACTCGATACCAAGTCTTGACAGTGGTGTCCCTGACTGAGTTATGTTAGGAAAGACAAATACCCATTTTCTCTCTCATAACTTTTGGTCAAAGTTGGTCAACTGGAGGTACAAAGCACTGATTTGTTTAATGCCTTTCTTTCAGTTGACAGAACCTCCTCAAGGGCCACATGAAGAGACATAATGGGTGTTCACAGAAGGATAGAAAGAACTTTGTAAAGTAAAATGAATGCTTATAATAGCCACAAAAAAATTAAAAATTTATCCTTCTTGAGAAGTAAGTTGATGCTTTATGCGGTAAGCTTTGGTTTTAAAACAGGAAAGACTGTGTGCTGTAACTGACTGAATGTATCAGTAGGACAAGGTTTCAGTCTCAACTTAGTTATGAGAATGAGACCCTGGGTATGTTATTCAAGACATTTTGTGGGAATGGGGGAAAGATTTCATGATCAGGCAATGGAAGTAAACTGCTATCCCAGATCTCCATTGTAGGGATAATCTCTTGTGCACTTACCTGTCAATAAAGACTGAATGGCCAACAGCAAAGCAGGAAAAAAATAGGTAGGACTTCCAGGATAGAGAGGGAAACTCTGGGAAAGAGAGGGATGTGGGGATTTGCCACCAAAACATTGAGAAAGTTGGATGTGTGAAACTGAGGAGAGGTAACCAGCTACGTGGCACACAGAACTGTATAAATGTGTTAGTTAGGTTATGATATAGTGATCTATGAACACACCTACCTTAAGGCCTAGGCAATAATTCATAAATAAATAAGCCCTTTTGTCATTCAGAAAATGGAGTGGACATAGAAAAGCACAGTTACACCTCATTTATATATAAATATCGCGAAACTTTTCTTGACTTCATAATTAATGTAAGTCATAAGATACAGACTCACACATACACACAGACATATACATACATACACACAGAAGTACATACATACAGAGACATACATAGACATACATATACACAAACATACACATACAAAGACACACAGATACACACACATACACAGACACATATACACACAGACAAGTATTATTTTAGTTACTTTTCTATTGCTGTAAAGAAACACCATGATCAAAGCAACTTATAAAAGAAAGCATTTTATTGGGGCTTGCATACAGGTTCAGATGGTTGGTCCATGCTTACCATTGTGGGAAGCATACAGTCAGGCAAGGTACTTCATTAATCAATAGATAGATAGATAGATAGATAGATAGATAGATAGATAGATAGATAGATAGATAGATAGATAGATAGATAGATGGGTGGCTGTAGATTTAGATGTAGATAGATATTCCATTAACTAAACTCTTAAAATGCAGATATGTAAGGATCATGAGAATTCTTCTGGTCATTTGGGGTTCCCATATGATAAGATAGCCTTTTCAGTGTATTAATCCTCCAGAGGAAAATCCCTTCCTGCTTCAAAACAAAGGGAATGTAGCCTTGAATTTATTACAATTTGTTGCTGTAGTAAAATATCAAAATCAAAATTGGCCTTTRGAAGAAAGAACTTTTTTGGCTTATGATTCCAGAGGAATATCCTCTGGATATAATATAGCAGAGAAGATATATAATATATAGTATAGAATATATAATATAGGATATAATATATAACATATATTATGTCCTCTGGATATAATATAGAAGAGAAGCGTGGTGTCAGGAAGCCAGAGCAGGAAGCAGAGAGAGCACATTTTTATCCACACACAGGAAACAGAACAAACATGAAGAAGGACACTGGGAGTATAAGTCTTCAAAACCCACCCAACAAGGCCATATGTACCAAAGGTTCCATAACCCTTCCAAACAGGCCTTAAATATGTGAGTCTATGAGGGACATTTCTCATTCAAACTATCATAAGTCTCTTAGGTCTACAAGTTCTTGTTACGGTAATAGTATAGGAAAAAACTAAATATCTCCCATAAAGTGTGGGACTCTTCTAAAGCCATAAAGGTTGCTGAATGACATTATTCTATATACCTTTTATATCCAAGTGCCATGTATTACAGGAAATATTCATGTTTTCTCTCTGCCTTGGAAGGTAAGTTATGAATAACATGGAGGTTACATAMATCTTTTCAGAAACTTGCAAACTGTGTGAATATCCACTGTCATCAGAGAGATACAATTGCTATTATATGGGAGGTTTTTATTTATTTATTGGATCATAAATTTTGAAATTCCTGTCTTTCAGTTACCTGGCCGGGCAACCAGCTTTGATAGTCAAGGATCCTGTTCTTCTCCAAGGCCACCGTCCACACCATAAAAGCCTCCAAATAAGACCATATCACAGAAAGACCTAGAATCATGTGCCCATTGAATCAGAAACACATACATGGAAAACATACTCAGAGAGAAAGAACATTTGACTTCTTCATTTAAAATACACCCATGATAACTAATAACTCAATGCATAATATCTTTTGGCTTATTTGTTTTTAACTTTAAACATATTAATAATACATTCTACTTGAGCACTAACAGTCCTTAGTTATATACGGTGTTTTATTTTCATGTTTTCTCTCTACTAGCACAGTGTTATAATATGTTGTAATTCTTTGCCTAAGCAAAGAAATAAGTTTTTTGAGAGGAGAATCCACATATATGTAAAATTAGATATAGTTTATGCTTGTGTTATGTGAAATAGTGAAACATGTCACTTCCAACTGTACACACAGTTCTATCTGAACTTTAATGTGCATACTTAAATTAACTCAACAGAATCAACTCCTTCGAATCCTAGTTAATGTAATATGCCTAACAATAGTTTTTCTTTCATAATCAGCATTTTTTGTCGTTGAGGTTTGTCTCTCGAGCTTCTGTTTTGGGGACACTCAGCTAAGCTGCAAAAATGAAGAGTCATTTTGAATTATAAATGTACAAAGTGATGCTGAGTGCCCGGTAAACACCACCAGCTTACAATGTCTTACCGTTGCATTAGTCAGACACCTGTTATTCCGCTGACAGATAGTTTTAAAACTCCTAGTATTTTTCTCCTCAAGTGTAGCTTGAGGTATTCTTAAGTGGCTACAGTCATAAGTTTGTCTTTCAAGGCTGTCTAGTACTGTGGTGTGTTTGTTCTGTAACTTGGAGCCGTAGCGTGGCTCTTACGCTTTTGATGGATCACACTTCATAGAAACCAAAGGTCCAGCAAAGCTCTCTGTGCCCACTGTCCTTTAGATAGACAGGCGTTGACTCCTCCCACTCAGGAGCTCATCTCTCACTGCTAGAGCTAGAGCTAGACCATCTCTCACGGACAAAATATAGATGCATGCTATAGACAGTACAACTTTCACACTTAATAAAAATAAATACATTTCAAAGGTCCAGGCAGCCAGCTCTTTAATGAAAGCAAGGATTAATAGTTTAAAAAAAAAACTATACCGATACTTCTTCTTTTTATAAGATGGAACTTTCTTTGAAATCAGGTTAGATTTGCTGCTGTCTCATTTTAAGACCCTATTGGAAGAAGCCTAAATGGAATTACAATAATCTTGTTTTTGAGGTATACATATTTATTGCTTATTCCACAATACAGTTTCTAAAAGGGAAGAAAATTTATATTTGAAATTTAAAACAAGTTCATTAGGATGAGGTACTTTTATCACAAACTGTGGATTTTTATATTTGTAGAAATCCCTCATTTCAAAAATTAAGAAATGTATTTTCAAGGTCTTGAAATATCTCTCCTAAAGAATCAGTTGCTGTTACCCAGGATGCAAGTATGTCTCATATTTTTATAGCATAAACACAGTTTTGTCTAAAGCTTTGGAGAAATGCCCACATCCAGTTAATGAAAACCTACTACTAAACTTTTTCTCATTAAAAATAAGAGAAATGCATCTGAAAACACTTGACTATCCTGTCAAACCAAGTCAAACAAACAGACAAACAACCCTACCCATTACAGAATGATTCAAGATGACAACTTATCTTGAAGTCTTTGTTTTACCGTGAAACGCAGACTGCCAAATAGAGAACAATACCCTCATCGTCTTAATATGATAACATTTTGGGAGAGGCTTTCTTAGTAGATATGGATGTGACATTTCTCAAATCTATAAAGTATGCATTTTTCACTCAGAATGATATCTTAAAGGCTTACAAAATCGCAGGTAATTTCCTAAGAACAGGCTAAACCTTAAGAACAAAAGGAAACTGACAGGTGGCCAAGATATTTCAAATATGAGGCGAGTGGCTTAAAGTAAGATTGGGGGGAGGGGAATGAAACCCAAAATTAAGCGAGAATCAAGTTGGAGTGTCAAAGCATTTACTACACTATGAGAGAGATTAAAGAGAGTAAATCTGCAACTGTCTTTCTGTTAATGTGTGAGAGACGTTTTCTCAGAGCGATGCACAAGTTCATTAGAACGACAGTTCATTCAGAGAAAACACAATCCTTATGGGTCTTATGCAGCTCACACTTATCTTACCCAGCCACACATGGAAACTTCACTGCTCATGAGCTCGGTATTTAAAATATGGTTCAGTGTTCCAGATGCCCCGCCCCTCCCCCACTAGCTAGTTGGAAGGGCACGTGTATCAATGCTAGCCAGCAAGGCACGAGGCTGTCATTTGGGTATTCACTAAACTCCCGATTTCAGGGATTCGTTCATTCAGGGACTTACCATTATATGCATCTAGGAAAAAGATTCAGTGTTGCCTTGTGGGAGGGACAGCACTGTTACTAAAGACTGAATATGACAGACACCAGTGCACAATCTTTTCACAAAACCAGAAGCTGATTCGTTTGGGGGTCTTGATTTTTTTTCTTCACTGGTGTGATGATTCTATTTTAGTTTAAAGGTCCAGTTATGATCACTAGCTTCCCAATACAGTTTTCTCAACAGTTCCTGTTTCCTTTCTCAGGCCACCCTGGGTCGCTGGCACTTTACACATAAGCCACACCCTATTCAGACACATTCGTTTCAGTCCCAAACGTTAGGACAAATGCCAGGGAAGTAGTGGCAGAGGTGGAGCCAATCACATATCTACATGGAGTTTCGTGGGGTGTGTGCACACACTAGTTACTTCAGGGAGCTCACAAACGACCAATGCTGACTCAGGGTTTATATTAGAGCAAATGTTGGTTGTGATGTTTAACCGAGAGTCACAACTGTGCTTACTCTCCTGGTGTGTTTATTCTTTTTAAAAGTTTCCAGGGTCCATAAAGAACTAGCAGTCTCTTGAAGCATTCACTTAATAGTTACTTCAGAAGTTAAGAAAAAAATATCAAAATTCCATTTCCCATGTCAATTCTACTATCTATAAAACAAAATACAATTTATTCCAGGATGAGATGTCCAAGCAACCAGGAATTATTACAATAAAAGAACATAAAACTATAACATTGAACACCAATCAATTTCTACCTCTTCAAAAAAGACTACTTGATGTAATTCTTCAGCAGAATTTCTCTATTTTTGTCATAATAGCTGTGATATTACCAGTTTATTCACAAATAGCTAGAAAACTGGGTTGGTATGGCCTTGAGAAACCGTTAGGTCTCTTTGTTAAAAAGAAAATAAGACCTGGGTCACAACTTGATCATATAACAATTACAGTTGTTCTAAGCTGACCTGGTTGGTTTCAGTGCTTGTAATTTTTAGATTAAAGGAGTACTACTTTCAACAAGTAGATTTTTTTTAGAAGCCTAAGATAATTTAAGTAGCCATGTAGTTATTGAAAAGGATATTAAAGCATAGAAAACAACAATATAGAGATGAAGAAAAAAGGGATTCCTTCATATTTTAACTCTTAGTGGACAGTAAATTTTCAAATATTGTCCCAAAACTCCATGACTCAGTATTTAATTATCACTCAGTGACATAGCTCAGGATATGATTTATATGAACCTGCTGTGAGGACCTAATATTTAGGACAAAATGAGTTTAATATTTTAGACAAGAAAAAGAACGAATTAAATAAAACGCTGTTTCCAGAACGTTATCTCTTAGGTATTCTTTTTGCTAAGAATTTTTTCATTAAAAGATCAATATTCATTCAATAATCTGTCAGTTAAGATTAAGATAACTACTTATCTTCTACCATTAACAGTTAACCAACACCATATTTATTTGAACAGTGGCATTACATATTTGATCAAAAATGCATTTTCATCATAGTTAAGTCGTGATTTTCTTTTCATCATGTCTATCATGTAACTAAATTCGAGTTTGATTTGGTAGCATGACAGTTACAGAAATAGAGAAAATCACTCACTTACAGACCAAGGTAAGCCTTAATGATTTACTTAAAGAAAACATTTGAATACTAAAAATAGTGACTTAAAAAACAAGTAAAAGATGTTTAAGAGAAATGATAGTATTTTGTATATCTGAGATGATTAAATATACTCCTCCCAAGGGAACTATTTCTATAAATCCTATTTTTACCTCTATTGTGACAAGAGATATGAGTTGCTCTTGATAAATTTATATGGAAATGTTTTCATCTCAAGCCTATGATAATTTTTTATGTAGGCCATGAGATCCTTTCCAAATAGTGAGACTATGTCTGATTTTATCACAGAGGGTAAAAGTAAACCATTGTCTTCTGACATTTTGTTGAGTTGCATCTACTGTGTAGAGAATTCCCTACTTGCTGAACATAGAATTGAGTTTTAGTTATTCAACCTCATGAGGTTTTTGTGTCCTGAAAATAATTTATTGAATGGTGATGAAATTTACAGATTATGAGTCAAAACTCATTAAGGTTAAATTAGTTTCAATGTTGCAAAGTTAATGTGTGTGGTGGTTAGATTTCCTGAGGCTTTCCAAATAGCTTCTTGTGTGCCTCACCTGAATATTAAGAAAGGAAATATATTTCCGTGATTTGCTGAAAACTTTGTGCACCCCACATAACTCTTATCCCCAAGATTATATAAAACAATAAAATAATCATTCTATAGAAATATTTATACAAAACATTCATAGGTAGATTTCATCAAGATTTGCTGTTTTTCTTGTAAAGTCCTTTAAGCTTTGCATTTAAGGAATATAGTAGCATCAATGCGAAGAGTTCACTGCATAAAGGAGAAGCCAGTAAAACTTCAGTATGTAAAATATTTGTGTTTATAGCTTCTTCCTTAAACAAAGAAGTACAACACCAAGGTTGTCAACATTAGCTGTTATCGACCCAACAGAGCAATGACTGGGATTACATTCAAACATGGAGAAGCTACAGAACACTGTGAATTCAGAATCAAGACAAGTCAACAAGAAAAGAACTGCCCCTGTCATAAATGTAATGTTCCTTCTAACTCCTTTACAAGTAGATAGTCATCATGTATATTGGTAGAAACTGCTAATGTTCTTCTCTCAGAGCCTCAGGCAATTTAAATCCATCATAGTTCATCTTTTTTAGGGTACCTCTAAGTCATTGTTCTCAATGTAACATTTTAAGTGAAGTTTGTGATTTAATACTTAGCCATTGTTTAAATCAGTGTCGTTAACTTCTACATTATAGAACAGAAAATGAGATCTTGAAATTTGTGTTTTTGACTTTTGTATGGTGACCAGTCATTTGTGAACTTTGGCATCTTATAACCATATTACTTAGAACAGCTGTTTCTGTAAACCCTCTAAAAGATGTTTGCACATTGTGTTTTAGCATTTTTACTATGTCTTCTTTAGAGTGTATGAACATATTTGTCAGGATCAGATGAATTATGTAACAATGAAACCTCAAAGCTGTTATGAAGGGTAGTTCATAATTCCTTTTGTAAAAGAAATGGAAAAGCACTTGAAATATAATTTTACTGTTTCATATGTATTTTAAAAGAGAAATAAAGTAATTATAAATAATTTTTCTGTTACTCTTTAAAAATCCTTTTCCCGATTTAATTTTGCAAGATAAATATGAAGCATCTCTTGAATATAAATTAAACATAGTTTTCCAGTTGCCTTTAATACTCACTGAATTGGGACAGAAAAACCCAACACTGTTCTGCTCCATCATAAGGGCCTCTGTAACAAAGCGAAGCCTGCTAAGAGAAGAACATGAGAAGTGCACTTAGCTGATCCCAGGATTGGACTGAAGCTTGGTCATAGAGCACTTGTCTAGAAAGTGTGAAGCCCTGGGCTCCAAACCCAGCAACACAACAAAGGAAACTGTAGCCTGGTATGAACCCCTTCGGCTATGAACATCCAGAGACACAGAAAAGCGACTGCCGTGGCTAGCTCTGATGAATGGGCAGCCGTAGAAAGGTGGTAAGCTAGAAACACGTGACTCGCTGGTGGCACAGCAACAAAAGCCAAAATAAAAAATCTGGATGGAAACCGCAAACGACATGGCTAAGTTTCCCTGGCTGTCACTGCAAGTAACAATATTTTAAAATATCCCTCTCTTGAAATTAAAATAAGAGTCACCTGATTCTAAACTGAGCATAAATTTTGGTAACAATCAATTGCCATTGTTAATGTATTTAATGAGTCTGATTAATTAGGAGCAAGGCTTTGGTGTGCTCAGTTAGTTCCTTGGGGAAATATCCTTTTAAAATAAATTTTCACGTATATGCTAAAAAAGTATTTCCCTTAAATGGGAAACCATACCTGAGTTGGGGAAAAGCACTCAAACCCAACTGTGAAGGGGCTGATATATCAGAAACATGTTGAGACACAAAAGGGCCACTAAATCCCACAGCTCCAGCAAGTGTCATTCACAATGTGTGTATTCTGTATGCATGGAGACACCAAGAAACACAAACCCAACCACCACCATCACTTAGCATGGTATAGCCAAGTAAAACCCATAGAATTACCTTAACTAGAGGTTATCACTGGAAGTTAGAGTCAACAAGAATTTAAATCCAGATTGTTCGAATTGGTTAGATTGCCTAAAATTGACACAGCATATGTGTGAACCCAACTTGGTTATACACCTTATTCTTAATCTGTACAAAACTTTAAATATATTATAACCATTTTTAAAAGTGGAAGAAAATTGTGTTGACACAGTGATTAATGGCAGAGCACAACATTGCTGGGGGTGGACTGGCATTTCAAAAGCTCATTTAGGACCAGTGTCTCTCTCTTCCTGCTGCTTGTGGATCTGGGTGCAGAACTCTCAGTTTTTTCTCCAGCCCCATGTCTGTCTGTGTGCCACCATGCTTCCTACCATGATAACAAGACTCAACCTCTGAACTGTAAGCCAGCCCCAATTAACTGTTTCAACTTATAAGAGTTGCTGCAGCCATGGTGTCTCTTCACACAAATACACACTGTTATCTTAAATTCAGGTGAGACTTTTTAGAATCCTGAATACATGGTAGGTTATCAGGTTAAGTACATACATCAAATGATCTCAAGGCGTATCATTCACTTGGCTTCAAGATCCAGAAAAATCCATTCTCTTTGGTGTCAAGAGATATTTTCAGGGGAAAAAGTAATGTACTTTCATGTACCACTCACTATCCAAGAGAGCCAAAGAATATCTTTCTGTCCCCAAATTAAGCCACCAGGACATTGCTTCTTTTATTTATTTTTTCTTCTGAATTTTTAATAATTTTAATCTATGAAATAAGCTGCTAATAGAAGTAGAACACTTCTAAGAAGAGCAAAAATATCTGAAACTTATGTAGAGCAAAGTAAAGGAGCCGGAGGTGGGTAGAGAGGGAACGGTGCGGGCTCTGGCAGGCTAGGACAAGGGGCTGCAACGGGGCAAGAGCTGTGTGCTCTGCCTGGGAAGCTTCCCAGGTGACAGTCACCTATGCTCACTACTGCCTTGGCCATGTGTCATATACTCAATACTTTTGGTCCAGTATAAATATTGTTCTCTAGGCAGAAAGAGGAAGTATAAATAAATAAATAAATAAATAAATAAATAAATAAATAAATAAATAAATATTTAATATCTAAAATTAAAGTTATTATAACTAAAGGCTCAAAGTTTAAATCTCCTTTGTTCGTGTTATGCTTCTAGCTTTTCAAGCTGTGTTCTTGCTTCCACTTAAATGTCTGAGGCTTCTTGAATTGCTTACAGGCACTTAGTGACTGCTCTAACTGTTGCGAGGATCTCAAAACAGATTAAGACTCGCCATGATCCTGCTTATATTGACGGACTCTTATCTCCTTCTGCCAACTTTGGGAAAGTCATTTTCTCTCCTAGCATGCTCTATAACCCCCCCCCAAAGACAAACCATAATTGAACAAGTTCATTTGTTACTAAAAAAAATCAAATATGTAAACAAAAAAGGGGGGCATTGATAAGCATTAACTACTCAGGAGTAACTTRCCTAACCAACTTAGACTATAAATTTGAAAAATTATACGATGATAATTACAATTGATTATGATTACAATAAATATAATTTAGTATTATTAACTATATTACTACTTGTTAATATACTAGTTATATTAGATAATGTATTATACATTAGTGTACTAGTATGTATTTGTATAAYTAACTATAGTAATTGCATTATTATAACCAACAATTTTGCCACAAAATTGAATTCTACCATTAACTGAATTACTTTAGATGTATTTGATAATCATAAACATTCTGATAAGTTCAAATCTGTGTCCAGTTTGGCTGCAGCAATGATACATTTTACAACGTTATAAAATATATTCGCCAAATACGTGTTTGTTCATTTAGCTGTGAACCAGTAGCCAGAGCTAGCCATTCATTCTTTTCCTTAGATTGTCTGTGCTCCTAGGATTAACCCATTTTTACTCCTAACATGTTATTTCCTATAGAAGTACTAACTGCTAGATGCCCATTACAGTAGAGGTTTGACACAATAAATTATGACATGTCACATTAAAAATAACTCCTCACTGTATATATGCAACACAATCTTATTTGTTCTCAGTGGATTCTAAGATTGTTTTTGTGGGCAATGCTGCAAGGAGCAAGACAGTGCAGATATCTTAGGAGGTGAAGGCACTCCCTCCCTTGAGTTTGTACCCAGAAACAGATTACTGAGTCATATGGAAGTTCTACTTTGTAACCTTATAGGAAACTGTTCTATTTTGTATAAAGGCACCACCAACCTACATCCCACCAACAATGTACTAGAGTTCTCAATACTTTTTTCTTCTATCATCGCCGTCGTGACAGGGATGAGTTGATGCAACAGATGAGAAATGTGATGTGAGATACAGGAACTGCAAAGGCATGGAGCCTGAGAGTATGATGTAGCAGATACGCAGACCATGCAGTTCTGGAGCTCTAGTGCACAGCACAGCGCCATAGATGAAGCCGGTTGGTGAGGGTGCACAGCACAGCGCCACAGCTGAAAACTGCAGGTGGTGAGCTATGCTTGTTAAATAAGTCCTCTGGAACCAAGTGAGATGAGAGATTGTTAACTTTATTACAATAATCATTTTGCTACCAATGCACATCCTATATGATACCATGTTTTAAGCCATTCCCTCTGTGGTATCACAGTTTTTCCTTGCTTGGCTGTTATTACTAACACCATATACAAATGTGAGCTTATCTTTTTTTTAATCTTAACTTCTTTTTTTTCCCACTACTACTATGTCCTCATTGGAGAAGGAAACAAATGTCAACGAAGAAAAAGGGCCACAAAGGAGGTATTCAATGTATGCAGGACAGAGAAAAGAAAAGATAAAGTATTCTGCAGGATATGAGGTCTAGAAATGAATATCGAGTTGGGAGAGGGGTTCTGTAGAAGAGTAGAGGTGATCGCTAAGAAGTAAAACCTAGCTAGGAGGCTGGCCCCGCCCTGGACGAACCAAGCTTCCCTGGAGAGAACAATAGAAACCTTAAGGGCTACACTGCCCTGCCTTCAGGGAAAGGCTACCTTGAAAAGTTTTACAACTTTCTCTCCATCATAGGACACAAGCCTACGGAATACAGAACTTACAGAGAGCAATTCCTCCCACTCACTCCTCCTGCTGCAGGAGAGCTGTACCATTCAATGCAGGGCAGAAATTAATTCTCACATTCACGTCCTCTCCACTCCTACATACATGTCTCATGATGGTTTTACTCTTGTACATTTCGCAGTTAGATCTTAGAATTGTTGCTTCTCTGCCCAGTCTACTTCCAA
>BDUI01001868.1:30217-49576 GCA_002335545.1 Apodemus speciosus
TACAAAGCTCATGTCCAAGTGGATCAAGGACCTTCATATAAAACCAGATACACTGAAACTTATAGAGGAGAAAGTGGGGAAGAGCCTCAAACATATGGGCACAGGGGAAAATTTCCTGAACCAATGGCTTATGCTTTAAGATCAGGAATTGACAAATGGGACCTCTTAAAATTGCAAAGTTTCTATATGACAAAGGACACTGTCAGTAGAACAAAATGACAATCAAAAGATTAGGAAAAGATCTTTACCAATCCAACATCTGATAGGARGCTAATATCCAGTATATACAAAGAACTCAAGAAGATAGACTACAGAAAATCTAATAACCCAAATAAAAATGGGATACAGAGATAAAGAATTTTCAACTGAGAGATATCGAATGGCTAAGAAGCACCTTAAGAAATGTTCAACATCCTTAGTCATAAGGGAAATGCAAATCAAAACAACCCTGAGATTCTACCTCACAACAGTCAGAATGGCTAAGAYGAAAAACTCAGGTGACAGCAGGTGCTGATGAGGATGTGGAGAAAGAGGAACACTCCTCCATTGTCGGTGGGATTGCAAGCTGATACAATCACTCTGGAAACCAGTTTGGTGGTTCCTCAGAAAATTGGACATAGTGCTACCTGTGGAAGCAGCTATACCATTCCTGAGCATATACCCAAAAGATTCTCAAGAACACATGCTCCACTATGTTCATAGCAGCTTTATTTTAATAGCCAGAAGTTGGGAAGAACCCAAATGTCCTTCAACAAAGGAATGGACTCAGAAAATGTGGTATATTTATACAGTAGAGTACTACTCAGCTATTAAAAATGATGGATTCATAAAATTCTTAGGCAAATGGATGGACCTAGAAAATATCATCCTGAGTGAGATAACCCAATCACAAGAGAACACACATGGTATGCACTCACGGATAAGTGAATATTAGGCCAAAAGCTTGGAATACTCAAGATACTATTCATAGACTATATGAAGCTCAAGAAGAAGGAAGATCAAAATGTGGGTGCTTTGGTCCTTCTTAGAAAGTAGAACAAAATACTCATGGGAGCAAATTTGGAGACAAAGTGTAGAGAAGAGACTGAAAGAAAGGCCATGCAGGGACTGTCCTACCTGGGGATTCATCTCATATTCATTCACCAAAACCTGACACTATTTGTGCATGCCAAGAAATACTTGCTGAAAGGAGCCTGGTATAGCTRTCTCCTGAGAGGCCCTGCTAGAGCTTTAGAAATACAAAGGTCCATGCTTACAGCTAACCAATGGATTGAGTGTGGGGTCCCCAATGGAGGAGTTAGAGAAAGGATTGAAGGAGCTGAAGGGGTTTGCAACCCCAAAGGAAGAACAACAATATCAACCAACCAGACTCACACATACACACACACACACACACACACACACACACACACACACACACACACAGGTCCCAGAGACTAAACCACCAACCAAGGAGTACACATGGCTCCAGCTTCATATATAGCAGAGGCTGGCCTTGTCAGGCATCAGTCGAAGGAATGATCCTTGGTTCTATAAAGGCTTGATCCATGCCCCAGTGTAGGAGAATTGAGGGTGGGGAGTTGGAAGTAGGTGGGTGGGTGGGTGGAGAAACACCCTCATATAAGCAGGGAGAGGAGTGATGGGATAGGGGTTTTCCAGGAGTGAGGAACCTGGAAGGGGAATAACATTGAAATGTAAATAAAGGAAATATCCAATTAAAAAAGGAAACAGTACTTTAGTTGTTAGCTATTTGACAAAACCTCTTAYTCAACACAGACCTAGAATTAAGTGTATCAGAATTTCTCAGGGAACATTGCAAACAATGTTTGGCTTCTTCTCTGGTGATTATTATCCTATGCGGTAAGGTTTGGACATATTCACTAAATATTTATTTTTATTTAATAAATAAAATGTATTATTTCTCCCTGTGGTAGAGAGCGAATGATTTCACTTTACATTGTTGAGTGATAGATTTGTTGTGACCCTTGGAAACCTGAAGTACGAGGAAGTAAATAGCTTGCTGAAGCCATACAGATTGCGCCTTACATTTTGTCTGACACCATGGCCATTTGTCTCAATCCTGTATACTTCTCAATAAACTACCATTGCCAAACTGTCTTCCACAGAAGGTTATTATTCTCACAAAATGGAACTGGACTCATGACCTAGAGAGGGAAGATGGATTTGGGGAAAACATCAGCTAATGAAAGTCATGGTTAGGTTGTCTCTGTTTTCTTTTTGTTGATTAACACTAGGATTTTTTTTAAGTATAGTAACATGCACATTGACAGGGTGATTAGCATAACTTACACTATTTTCCACAGTTATATGTAAGCAAAACTCTTTAAGTTTACGCTGATTTTTCTCTGAATGCTAGCTTTTAATAATCACAAAATTTAGAGAACGCTTATGGTCTGTTTTATAGCATGTTGACTCAAATCCATGTGTCAGCATCATCTTTAACTTGCTTGAAAACAAAAGAAAGTGAAGTGATACTGTTTGTCAGTTCTTTTCCCAAATTTTTCTCTCATTTGCTTCACAGGTTTTGACAAATACTAAAATTTCACAAAGTTGTGCCCACTCCCCCATTAGTCAAAGGCTGTCTGGGAGACACATAGTTACTTAGCCTTCAGACTGAATGGCTTTGCATTAGAAACTGCTTTGCTAACAGGCTTTGTTCCAAATGTGTATGTCCTTTGGGTAGCAACAGAAAATCTATATTCACTTCTTTTGCTGAAGTTATATTTTTATTGCATGAAATAAGGTGATGTGATAATTATTTTTCATATGGAGATATGAATATCAAATCTGTTCCAAGAAAAGTTGCAGAGCTTTCTTTGGCAATTATGTTGTGTCAGCTAAAGCAGAGAGAAGCCCTTCTCTGATATTAAATATTAACTTAATAGTGCTTATATTTAAGAAATTGAATATGATCATATCTTCAGCTTCCCTGAATTAAAGTTTAATGATGAAAGGGCATTTGGAGTAGTTATGCTTTATTTGAGATAGGAACTCAGAAAATAGGAATACTTAATGCTCTTGCAAAGGGCACAGGTTCAGGTCTAGACAGCCATATATGGTATTCAAAACTACTAATAAATCCGGTTCCAGTACCATGTCTATATCTGGCCTCCATGGGTACATGTAGTGGTCAGGGAGAGGAGCAGGTTTGCACATATACATGATAAAAAGGAGTTTTTAAAAGGTAATCATAACTTTCTTRTCTGGTAAAATAAACAAATAATGGTTTTGAGTATAAGAATACAGAAATATTTATCAATAAACCATAAATATTATCTTGAATTTGGGTATTCTACCAAATGGTTTAAAATTCCTAGATTCTTTATTGTAATTTTTCATTTCCTTTTGAGTAATTGAAAGAAAACTGTACTCCTAGATTTTAGAAATTTCAAATAGATGTAGTTAAAACCATAGATTGCAYAGTTCAACATCTGGAACATGATGATGTGAATTAGATCTAAGCTGATTTAATTGGCCTTTTGCTAGTTTGTACGTGGACTTTTTCTCCAACAGTTTGAATTAATATCACTTTTAGGGCCACTGTATATGTGTACAAGTCTGTCTCTTGTGAAAACAGTAAGTGTTCGCCTTATTTTCTTAGCTTCTATATGAATAAGTTATTTAAGTAGAATCAAGAAGTTAAGCAGTTAGATCATATGTCTGCCTTGACCTTATAGATACATATATAAATTATATTTCCCAATGGCATTTCATACTGCTAAGGAAATATACACATGTATATATGCCTATCTACTGTTAATGGATAGGGCAAGACAGATAATAATTGTTAGTCTAATTGTGAACAGTTATAAGAATTGTCAGAATAATACCATGATTAAATCATAGGTCATTTGACAGCCTTTCTAATAATTATTGCTTCTTTATTATAGAAAATAAAATTGAAACACAAAATTGTAATAGCTGTACAAATATAAGTGGCACAAAGCTATACACCCAAACARCTTCTTAATTTGTTAACAGAAACGATGATTTTGACATTTAAATTGGTAGAAGGCCAAGAGAAAGTCTGGGACTTGCTGATTCCTTCTTAGATTGAGAAAGAATGACTTGCCTGTCTAGGTCCCAGGAGCCTGCTGAAGTTAGAAGCCTGCTTTAGTTCCATAACCTTTTCCCACTAAGAGGCATAGGTTATGGTAGATTGCTGTGACTCAAGCTCTTTGGAGGAATGATTTCTGATTGGTAAATTTGCCCAATTAATATGAATGTGACATAAGATTATGAAGATGTCTTTGTAACTCAGTCTGCCATTGCAAACTACATCAGATTGGGTGACTGCAGAAACTATTTCTTAAATCACTGGAGGCCCAAATGCTCAGATCCTGGTATCAGCATTGTCAGGTAATGGTGAGGGCCCATTTCTGGCTTGCACATATATTTCCTCTTATTAGTTCATGGTGCAGGAGGAGGAAGAGGAGAAGAAAGAAGAGATGACAAAGATGAGAGGAAAGTGCTTACCTGGCTGTCTCCTATGGAAAACCCACCTTTATGAGGTCCTATAAGACTCCCAGAGCCCCACTGATAATACTGTAACATTTGGGATCAGGGCTTCAACTGATGCATTGACAAGGGAGAAGCAAACACTCAAACTAACATTTCTGGGCTGCTTTCATACGTCAAGCTTAATACCATGTTTATTTATGTTTACATTAAATATTTTTCTTTCTGTTTTCTTTTTTATTAGATATATTTTTATTTACATTTCAAATGTTTTCCCCTATCCTGCTTTCCTCCTCCCCTAAAAAATCCCATAAGCCATCTCCCCTTCCCCAATCAGCCCTCCCCCTACTTTCCTGTCCTGGTATTCCTCTACACTATGGTATCAAGTCTTTCCAGGACCAAGGGCCTCTCCTCCCTTTGATGTCTAACAAGGCCATCCTCTGCTGCTGATGTGTCTGCAGCCACGGGTACTGATTGTGGTGAATTTGAAACCAAGTTGCTCATTGAGTACATAGTGAATTGCCAGGAACATTGGAGAACTACAGAATTTGTTTGGATGATTTTTACTCTTCAAAAAAATGTATAAATAAATAGTTGTGATATGTTGAGAAAATGATTTAAACTTTTATGTTTTCTTGTTTAATTATGGGGCTTGGAAGGGAACCGTGGCACAACATGATGGAAGCCGAGGGATGGATTATGGGAAAGGATTCTCCCCTTCTACTATGTGGATTATGGGAATCAAACTCTGGTCATCAGCCTTGACTATAAAAACCCTTACCCACAGAGCCATCTCACAGGCTTTGAAGTAGTACCTTCTAGAGGCCTTTTAGGATCAATTACTGCTATCATTTACTTAGATTACCAGGCTGAAGATAGAACCAGGAACCCTTTGCATTCTGGGTGAGCATTGTGTGACTGAGCCATGCCCCAAACTCTTTTTAAAGTATGTAACACTGACTTCTCTTTGTATTGTCTTTGTGAAGAGCTTAACTAGTCTTACCTGATTGTGTGATTGAATTTTAGTGTATGTGCTGCAGGAAAAAGTACTAAAGATATTAAATAGAAGTAAAAAAACCAATATTTCCTATTTTAAAATTGATTTTTGGATACAATTTACTTATTTTTTAAAATTTGTGGTGCTGTGAATCCAACACAAGTCTTCTGTGTACTAGCAATGCTCAACCACAGAGCTACACTTCCATCCCTGCAAGTATTCATTTCTGAAATTCATTTGATAATACCATATTTCTGCAAGATGAAATCCTTTTTATAGTAATAGTAGGCTCTATCTTAGATACTGATGCCTGTATCTCAGTTTTATGATGCTTCGTGTTTTATATTATTTATAACATATATTTTTAAGTCCCCAATGTCTTAAATAATGAGCCCTCAGATTCAGAAYAGTTCTGAAGTTGAATTAAGACTCTGAAGTCATGCTTCTTATTGGACATAGATATACTGACATGTTTACACAGTGGCATAGCATACAACCACTTAGGAGAAGAGAAGACAGTGAAAAGGATGGACATGTGGCCAAGAGGACATATTGAGGGGGCGGTCTGCATAAGTGACTCTCTTTGTAAACTAAAATAAATGAAGACTTCCAGGCTTTTATCCTGAGAAGCCCTTGTTGCATTCGTGTTATTAAGTCTAGAAAAAAATCAAACATTCCAGCTGGCAGATGGAGACTGCTGTGTTTTGAATGCMCCATGTGGAAGTCACTTTGAAGTTAGAGTGGAAATTCAATGCAATGGCACTGCGCGTGCTTGGCATTCACTAAGTTCATTGGCAGCCCCACAGCAAATGTGGGAAACAGTCACAGACATGAAGACACCAGGTCTTGAGAGGTTGCTAAAGCTTACATCACCAATTACAAAGCACAAGAAAGCAGATAGTGCATACGGTCAGCCATGTGATCCCATAGGTCTGTGGCCACCTCATGTGGCCACTAGTTTTATAGAATTCTTTAACCAGAGTAGTGTTCAAGGTGGTTGGAAAACACTTGGGTTTCTTGGTTGCTCTTTTGTTCTTTGTTTATTTTTTTGTTTGGGATATTTTGTTTGCTTTCTAGAGCAATCAGTTTATAGCATTGGGCTTGGTGGTGCGTTCAAAAGGAATTRGATGTAATAGGCTTAGTGCATTCTCTGAGCATAAAACTTCYTTCTCCTGCTGGGCAGTGGTGGCACATGCCTTTAATCCCAGCACTTGGGAGGCAGAGGCAGGTGGGTCTCTGAGTTTGAAGCCAGCCTGGTCTACAGAACGAGTTCTAGGATAGCCAGGGGATACAGAGAAAAATCAGGGACTAGACAAGGCTGCCCCCTCTCACCATATCTTTCCAATATAGTACTTGAGGTACTAGCTAGAGCAATTTGACAACATAAGGAAGTCAAAGGTATACAAATTGGAAAGGAAGAAGTCAAACTATCACTGTGTCCAAAAAAAAACCAAAAACAAAAACAACTTCCTTCCCAGAGTAACTGCAAGAAGTGTCATTGTGGATGCCTCATCGGTAGGGCGACTCTGAAAAGCAATTGCCTCTTTAATTGTACCATACATGGAGGAGCAAAAGATGACTGATTGTAATCAGGCACTGTCTACAAAGGCTGACATTGGCAAAGACATTCTAGATATGTATAGATTTTTTGGAGAAGTGGAACACAGGAGATGACATCAAGAAGGAATAAAAGACTCTTTTACAAGGGAATCAGGACAGAATCAAGACATTTGTGCACATTATTTATCAACTGTGGTGTACTATTCRATAAGCTAATAATCAGTGGTATTCTGTCAGCAGACTCTACCCCAACAGGTTAAGGTTTTACCTACCTTATTTCTTATCAAATTAACATTTGTGTTGATGTGATCTACAAACAGTGGCATAATCAGACTTAATAATATGATGTGTCTGCCTTTTGTGAGTTTAGCATTGTTTTCAGATTTTCTATGACAAATCTTCACTCTTAAAATCCATTTGCTATTTCTGCTTTGAGTACTATACAGTTTCCATATTTAAAGCTCAGTAGGCAAATTTCCTACTGTCTCTGAAGTTTTAGTAAAATAACTTACTTCTGATTGTCTCAGTTTACTCCTCTGCAAAATAAGAATAGAAAGAGAATTCAATTAATAGGAATTCAATTGAGAGAGAGAGACAGAGAGAGATTTTGTGTGTGAGAGATAAAATGTTTTTTGTTTTTGAGAGAGTGTGTAAGATTGTAGAATGTGTATGTGTATGTGAGGATGTGGAGAGAGAGACAGAGACAGAGAGAGAGAGCAAGAGAGGGGGGAATGTGAGTGGGTAGAGAGAAAGTATGTGTTTATGTGAAAAGTGTGTGTAGAGAGAATGTGTGTATGTGAAGAGAGAGTGTGTAGAGTGAGTGTATATGTAGAGAGTGTGAGGAGAGAGAGGAAGTGAGAGGGGAAAGGGGGAGGGAGATTGGGGCTCAAAGCCAAGGTCAAATATATGTCATATCAAGAACATGTCTCTCAGCCCCAAGCATTGGTGTGATTTTTATGAATGAGGAAGATGCTGGTGTTCCACATATTATCTAGACTGCGGTTGTTACTGTCGGTGTTGCCATTGTGTATGCCATTCCTCAGCTGTGACCGCTCCATAATAGAGGGTTACCATTATCCTCCCAGCATCTGATAGAGGAAAGCATTTACTTTTAGATTCATCCTATTACATGTATATATGTTGTGTAATTTTTATCGGGCATAAAGGGACTTATGCATTTCATAATATAGTCATGGTTATAATTGGGCTTTTAGAGCAGAGCATTTGGGAAGAGGCTGTGGTGGTCTGRCTTCCATAGCAGAATGGGACAGCTTTTAGAGATGGGTCATCTCCTCTTCTTCTGCCTCTGCATTTGATCTTGCAGGCTTTTCTTAATGTCTTGCCTCTGCCTCACCGCCCAGTGTTTGTGGCCCATGTTGGAGAAGGGGATTCACACCATGGTAGCATGGTTTTGATGTGGGAAACGGTGGGGCAGGGATTGCAGCTATGCAGTGCTCAGGGTATGCCCTTGGCAAGATCCCCCAGATGTTTACATGTACAGTCATGGGCAAGAAAGTTCTTCCGGAGCACCTGCTGCACAGGTCCTCTCCCTTTGTTTTGCTTTCACCTGGCACCAGGCCCTTCTTAGCATTTTCATGGGATAATCCTGAACCAGAAAACCATGTCATGTTATGAGACTTTCTATAACAGCTAGTGAAGCAAAAAGGAAAAGAAAAAGCAATCAGTACCAGCTACAGGTATTATCAGACATTTTACAAAATGAACTGAAGGAGGGATAAATTAAACATACTACTGTTAGAACTGAATCCAGGGGCTGAGGGGAAAATATGCCATCGTCTGCATGGAAGAAGAGCAATAGAAACTGTATCATTTTTTACTGACTTGTTCTGTCAGTGATTGAGGCATTTCAGCATACAACTGGGAAAATAATAGGTTACTTTCACAATGGTAGAAATTTAACAAATGCTCAATCACTCACCCTGCATCAGCGCTGTCATTGGTGAGAGCTTTGCCGTATGATATTGATGCCTTTCTTCTTTCTTATTGCCGTATTCTTTGCAGATCCAATCTGTCTGCAATGGGCCACTAAACATTTCAATTTGCTACCTGTAGAGCTGGACTGCAATGCTGAAACTGAAATGAGAGAGAAATGGATTTAGTGGAGCTCAAAAGAGAGAGTTTCATGGATTTTTATATAAGGATGCACAAACTGAACCCTACTGATAAGATACACTCGATCACTTTTGAGTGTGTCATAAAAGTACATGGGATTAAGCAATCCAGGGATATTTACAGGGAAAATAGACTCAGCTGGGTACTGATAAGACCCCCTACATTTGCTGGAACTGAGACTCTGTCAGCCGGGGTATACGTATCTATAGTTAGTGCAGTGATAATAGCCTTCCATACTTGTAAAACTGTGCTTACTCTGGTGTTCTTCAGTGAGCTGATCTAGGAAAGAATAGGAGAAAGTTTTAAAAAAAATGTCTATACCCAAGSATTTATTATTTTCATAGGAGCAGTCGTTAGGGAGATCTCCTAGCTGAAGAGAGGAGCCACGTCCTTAGGCGAGCCTCCTATTTTTGTCATTTCCTCTAACTACTACCTATGCTTCTGTAACCACAGATCTCACACCTTAGCCCTCATCCCTGTTTACTACTGTATGCTCTTTGGACTATGTTTCTCTCTGCTCAATATCTAGGTATTCCAAAAGTCTCTTTACTAAACCTAAACCTGAGATATGTAATGGAAAGTAGATTTGATCAATTGCAAGAATATTAACAAGTACCCAGCAAAAAACAGAATCATTGAAAATTAAATCCTTAAAACTTATTAAAGCACCTCATTGAGGTGTCCACTTAATCCACTAGAATGACCAAGACCAAGTTTGGAATATGGCAGACATTGAAATCAACTGATGTAAATGCAGAAGGCTTTGATGGTGAAAATTTAAAGCAATAGACTTGGCATATAACTTTACATTTCTATTCCTATGTATATTTACCGAAAAGAATCAGAATGGGAGATTCAAACAAGTACATCTCCAAATAATATCTATAGTAACTAAAAGTAACCAAAGATCCATCAACAGATTATATGAATAAATTAAWGGTACATCCATATAATGGAATATTATTCCACTGTGAAAGAGAATTAACTGCGCATATATATATATATATATATATATATATATATATATATATGACAAAAATGTCTAAAACATCATTCTTGACTAAGTTAGAGAGGCCATACTTAATAGTTAATATATTATATAATGCAATTTATATGAAATATTTCTAGTACATAATGCTCATAATTAGAATACAGATTGTTGTTGTTCTTGTTGTTCGCTATAGGATAGGGAAAAGGGAGAAAGGAGAGTGATTGCCTATTGGATTAGAGGTTTTACTTTGGAGTGGAAGAAATGTTTTGGAATGACAGGTAACCACCACATCATGGGAAAGTACTAAATGCCCTTGAGCTTGCGTTTTTAATGTGGGTAATTCTCTATGTAAACTTTACCTTCATAAATCATGTTTCTTAACAAGTAGGTGAGAGATGCTAACCAGGGAAAGGTAAACCAAAGTGCGGTTGGTAAAGACAAGCACTCCTGTGTARGGGTTCACTGTGGCTGGTCTCTTTTGTGGTGCTAGCATTCTGRAGTGGAGTTGAGAGTGTGTAATACTAACTTGWTCTCTTGGTCTTCTGAGCCAAGTGACTGAAAGAGTCTTAATGGAAGAGGCAGGAAGTGCCGTGTTCCTTCCTAACAGCAGGTAAGACTGTCCCAGTGGAATGGATGCATTATCCTCCCCTCTCCCACGGGCCCTTACCATCATTACTTTCATCACGCTGAAATATTTATTTAATGAGAGTTTCTTGTGCTAGAGATATTGTGTTAATCTTTGGGAATATAACTGTGGCAAGGTGGGCATAATATATCCTTCGTTGAATTTAGTTTCTAGTAAAGGAGAAAGAATCAGAACAAACAAAACATTAAAACCCCAAAACAAACCACACATAAATAGGCAACACAAAAATATCAAGCACTTCGGTTAGAACTGTGCTAGAAATTGATAGAAAGATGAAAGCTGAGAACATGGGAAGGCTTGCTTTGATTCCACTCCGTAGAATACACAGAGGCTTGGACTGGAGGCTGAGCCCCTCACACCTCTGATACAAAGTGTCAACCTAGCTAAACTCTTTTGAGATGTTACATGTTTGATTTTCTTAAAAGTATATATTTCCTTCTTAGAGAAATGGATGGAGCTGGAGAACATCATACTAAGTGAGGTAACCCAGTCTCAAAAGAATACCCATGGTATGCACTCACTGATAAGTGGATATTAGCCTAGAATCTTGGAACACCAAAGACACAATCCACATACCAAATGATGTCCAACAAGAAGGAAAGAGTGGACTCTGGTTCTGGAAAGGCACAATGCATCAGTGTAGGGGAATGCCAGAACAGGGAAATGGGAAGGGGAGGATGGGGGAAGAGGGGGAGGGAAAAGGGCATGTGGGACCTTTGGGGGGCAGGGTTAAAAGTATATATTTTCTCTTAAAGCATATATTTCCCTTTATGTGATGGTTCTCAACCTTCCTAATGCTATGACTATGTATAATATATTGTTCATGACTCAACCATGAAATTATTTTTGCTGTACTTCATAACTATACTTTTGCTGGTGGTATAAATTATAATTGAATAATTTTGGAGATAGAGACTTGTCAATGGGGTTATAACCTACAGGTTGAAAATCACTATCTTAATATTTGAACTTTTCTGGCTACCTAYACTTTGTGCTTATTTCATRTATTCCTAACTATTTACTTAGAAAACTTAAGTATTTATCCATTCCTTTTTGTTATTTGTTCCTTTGTTTGTAGCTATGATTTCATAAGGCCCAAGGTGGTTTTGAACTTACTATACAGCCAAAGATGACATTAATCTCCTGAGCCTCTTGCCTTCACTAAGGAAGATGTTGGGTGGATTTGGCTTTATTCGATGCTAGAGATGAAACCCAGGACTTTCTGCACGCTAGGCAAGCATTCTGTTAACTGAGCTGTACCCAGTTCCCAAATCGCAGAATTTAGTTTCTCCATACCAATCCATTGCTCTCTCACCAACTGTACTTTATTCTAGTCAGGCACTTTGCTCGTCGGTATAGGGCCTTTCTGTTCTTTTAAACACTACCTTTTTACACCACTTTCTGCTAAGAAAAGCATTTCTGGTGTATTGTTTGATTYCAGCTCTTCCCTACTTTTGACTCCAGGTTTCTTGAGATTGACTTGTTGGCTGATTTCTGTTCCCATCTTGTCAAAGATGCCACTCGGTGCCCTCACTCTGGGTTTACCCTACTTTCTTGCATCTCTTCCAGCCACTTTCTTCTCCTATTGTCTTGGTCCTCTCTTGACTCCTGTCTGCCCTCATCTTCTATCCCCACTCTACTCTGATAGTTATTTTTGTGTTTGCTTGGTTGTTTTGTTTTGTTTTCATTTTTTAGAGACAGAGTGTCGTGTAGCCCAGGCTGACATAGAATTTAATCACATAATCCAGGCTGCCCTTAAACTCTTACCAGTCCTCCTGCCTCTTTCTCCCAGCATGAGACCACGAAGTTAACTTTTCCTGCTTAACTACATTCTGACTTCAGAAAGCATATTTCTTTATCTGGAAGTTTCTGTCAAGTAGGTGTATTATTCTTGTTCCAATGGGAAAATCATTTATAGGTAGTGCTGAGTCATCAAAGCAATTAGCTTTGCCTCAGGAATTTGCCTAAAACATTTTGCCACAAGCAAGAATTTCTTTTACCCGTTTCTGAAAAAGATTAAAGCCAGTAATCTCAGGACCCAGGAGACTGGCATAAGTGCTACAGGCTGGACTGCACAGACCGACTTTGTGTATGAATGAAATTTAATGAATATTTTCAGTTCTCATTGGCTAATTTTTACAGTGCTACCCTCATTTGTTGTAGCCTGCTACATGTTGAATATTCTTCTAGAGGATATATTCARTGATGTGGTGGTTCAGTCAAAAAATGTACGGTAAGTTCTACTGTATGAAGTGTACATTTCTATTTCTAGGTATACTTACCCAAAGGAATCAGAATAGGAGAGCAAAAAAGGTATATCTGAACACAGATTTCTAATAGCAGTATCCACAGTAACTAAAATTAGCTCGAAGATCTATCAACAAATACATGGATAAATTATTGGTATATTAATATAATGGAATATTATCAACCATGAAAGGTGGTGGGAAAATTGACAGGAGATTGGTATTTGTGGAGGTTTCGATACTGTAACAGCAACAACCTGAGAAGCCTAATTCGAGAACTTGTTATAGTGTTCTTGAGAGAGTATCTTGGGCAAAGGGAACCTGTTTACACATACAGATTTACAAAACCTTGAATGCAAAGGACACTACTTTTGAATAATCTAGAAAAGTCCCTTGTGCTCACAGAGTACATGCTTTTCATATTTGGCATCATCTATTAGACTGAAAGACTTAAAATGACTTTAGTACCCATCTGGTCTTCTGAAAGAAGACATATAATTGAAAATATCCAAAATGGAAGAGCTTTCCTCTAAAGATTCTTGTCTATAAGACTCACTTGTTAGTAGTAGTCTTTTTTAAAAAAAGTAAAAATTGCAGAAGGGTATTTCTTCAGTTGACCRTAGTTCATACAAGTGCCAAGTTATTTGAAAAATGAACTTTATTACTGGTTTCATTGTCAAGCCAAATCTACTTCATTCTCTTTCATGTTTCCCATGAGTTTAGATTGACACATAACACCAGAAAAACAAAACAATGTGAAATAGAAAGAATCCAGACAAAGATGAATTGTTAGAACTTTTTTAAATGGCCCTCTTGCTTCTTATGTATTTAGGTAGCTTCCAAAGAGACACCAAAAATGAAATCAGGAAAATTTCCAGGTATTTCAAGGTTGATAAGTAGTAGGAAATCTTTGGATCTTGAAGTTTGCAGGTTTACAAGTGACCAGGTTTAGCTCCTACAAATTATTTAATATCTGAGGGCATGTGGGATTTTCTTCACTTGGTTGTAGAGTGGGCCTGATTTTAGTCCACTTTATCAAGGCCACATTAGATATTGATTCATTTTCTGTCTCTCTGTCTGTCTCCGTCTCTTACTTTTCTCCCCTTCTCCCACCTGTCCTTGCTCTTCTCCCTACCCACCTGYGTGTCTATCTCTGTGTCTTCCTCTGTCTGTCTCTGTGTGTATGTACCTGTGCCTGAGTGTGTCTCACTTACTTGTGAGGTCTCCTGTTATTTTTACCCATGTCACTGTGTTTCTGCATAATCTTATTAGAATATATTATTTTTATATTTTTCCTTTTGACAGTTTGGGAACATCTTGTAGCAACACTGTATTTTGTCAATTTTTGTACCCAAGAAAGTTGGTATATTGTTTATAAATTTCTAATCAGTAGACATACAGGCACAGGGGTGTGGGGGATATAAAGTGCCTGTTTTGTATGTGGTTTCAATAAAATCGGAATATATGTCCGAGAAGACAATACATTGTCAAAAGGATAGAATATATCTTAGTGATTTACTTTATTGATAGATCAGGAACCACTTCACTGAAGAGAATCAGGAGCTTCTTAGCAGAGAGAATGGAACTTTAGAAAAATTTATATAAGGAGGTAAGGCTCATGTCAAATGGCACAGGAGTAATAGTGACTGAATTCACTGGGAGCCGTCAAAGTCTCCACTCACCAAATAATAGTTATAAACCAACTGTCCCATCTTATCCAGGGGGAATTAAGAAACAGGTTATGTGAGTGAGGGGAAAGTTTAAGGCTAAACTGGCAAGGAAAGGGAAAGCATTATTTTTCTAATTCTCATGTCAACATACATAAAGCTGTACTCAGCTTGGACTCTGCTAAGCCCATCATGTAGATACAAATTCCTTTGGTGTTCTAACCAGTCATGGGACAAGAATGAGAAGGAATCACTGTCTCTGCAATCTAGCTGCCTACAAAAAGTATCTGAGGATTTCAGCTGCCAAGTATCTAGACACCTTCAGGCAGTGAGAATTTTGTGAAGAATTCATCACTTCTGGGGAAGAAAGTTGCTTTCGTGGCCAAGCCAGTATGTCTAGAAAACAGAGTGAGATCCAGGGTCTAGGGTCACTCACTACCAGGTAATCTTTCTTCTTGTGCTAGCATGGCTAAGAGTATGGAACCCCGAGGTGTACATCTAAATTCAGGTATTGGCTTCTCCCAATAAATCCAACTGTGAGAAAACATGTGTGGGCACATGTATGTCCATGTCTGTGAGCTGACTAGTCCCATCACGGCAAGGTGCATTCCAGGAGGTCTGGGTTTAGCCTGTGGCTGTATTACCCTTATTGTAGCTCTGTGGATCCACCCTCCACTCCACTTAAGAGTCCTCAAGATTTTCATGTCAAACTATATGAATGAGACATTTTAAGAATAATTTGTTATTTAAAGCTAAACTAAAAGCAAGACCTTTTAGATTAAAAGTGTTTTATCTTCCAGGAAGCTGTAGATTTAGGTTCTGAGCCTTGGATGTCATTCAATCTGTCTTTAGCCTTTAATTCCTCAGTTATAGGCTAGGTTGCAGGATTCATCAGAACTTGTTCAACAACTCTTCTCCTTCATTATAGTCATGGTTTGATACTTAGCATTGTAAGAGCAAAGAAATTATTTTTAATATGACACATTGACAAGAACAAACATGTACAGCAAGATTTCTCTGAAGTAGATTTGGTGGTTTCTGATTTAATTGAATTAGAACAGTACACCCCCTTTCAAGCTGTAATGGTTGTTTTAAATGTAGGGTGCCAAAGTTCCATACATATTGGTAATGTCTTGTATAGCATTCTGTTCTTCAATCCTACTAAGTATAGCACTTCCTAGAAACTGATTTCTCCTTAGAAAATGGATGGATAGGTCAATGATGGTTGGTTGGATGGATGGATGGATGGATGGATGGATGGATGGATGGATGGATGATGGATAGGAGCATAGATAGCAAGGTGGATCATTGGATGATGGATAGGTGATTACATGGATGAATGGGTAAGTATATGGATGAATTGACAGCATGCAAAGGAGCTAGGAATTAGTAGGTTTTCAGCCTCTAATATTGTCTACTATGTTTCTCACCATCACCACCGTGGACTGAGGACCTCTTGGGGTGATGTTTTGTTTGTCTTTTTTTTTTAAATCTCTACTCTCTCACTCAGTCCTAGAATACTTTTTCCTTAAGAGACTTGAGTGAATAAAGTTAAACACTGGATCTTATGATAGTATTTTACCAGTATTAGCAGAAATGTATATTTCCTATTCCTCTCCTACTTACTTTTTGTTTGAATGTCTGAGTAAAAGAACTGTTAGAATCAGGATGATATTTTACTTACATTGTTGGTTTAAATAAGTAAGTTCACTGTTGGGTTGTGCAAATAATAATATTACACCCTCATAGAAGTAGGGGGAGGGAAGGTAGGATAGGGGCTACCCTGGAGGGGGGAACTGGGAAAGGGGATAACATTTGAAATCTAAATAAAGACTATATCCAAAAAAATAATAAACATCCTTTGGTTGTGTAGATGGTGGTATAGTACTAAGGTAGAAGTTGGGTTCTATAAGAAGTTTTGCTTCTAGTGGAGCTGCTCTTATGTTTACTGTCAGTGCCCAATTAAGGGGGAAAGAGAACTTGAAATTCAGAAAAATCATTCTCTCTATCACTAAACTAATAGCTTCTCAGTGTAGATGGGAAAGTAGAGAGCCTCATTTCCATTTTTTTCATTAAGACTAAGAAAAACTGCAGAAGTATCTCCTTGCAATATGCTCTGTTCCATACTCATAGGAGCTTATTATGAAGAAAAATACCCTGAAGCTTCATCAGCCATACTTTTGGAGTATTATCTATTTTGAGCTTGCATGGGATCCATAGGGGAACCACCAAGAATCAAAACTGATAATTGCAACCATTAATGTGATAGAGTACCTCTTTTAATGCACAGGCAAACTGAGATGCCAGAAAAGGCATCAAAGGGGTCACATTTCTCTTCTTAATAGTGTTACTTAGCATGCCAGAAGACAGATTTGATCACATGTGATCAAACTGTAAGATTTTTTTAAAATACATAACATAGATATAGTGTGAACTTTCACAGTCAATCACAGGCATTGGAACTTTCTATGACCTTGCAGTAAGGGTTAACTGCCAGGTAGATCTTTAGGGTTGGGAGTTTAGAGAAGTCTCCACATTTCACATGGTTTTCTTCTTGACTCATTAGTTTGCTTTTATTGAGGACTATATTCACAAGAAGAATTCCTTTTCTAAAAAAAATTTTTATTTAAAAAAACAAATTATTTTTATTTTCCTTCTACTGCAGCGATTGAGGCATTTTAGTTTTGAAATCCATGATCCATGATTAAAAGTGGGTGGGGCTAAATCTGTCTCCCCTCTTCCAGTACAAGCTAGTGTGTGCACAAGCAGAAGCTCATCCTGCACCTTGATGGCACTTTAGCAGGAACAGTAATGCTGTCTGTGACTACTGCCAAAGGAGAGAAAATGTCCCTACTCTCATACCAGGAGTTTCTTTTTGGTTCCTTTGCTAGCTGCTTTAATTCTGCCAGCATCTGTGAATCTGTGGCATGCTAACTTTTCTTAATTGCTTGCAGATAGGGTAAAACTTCACACTCTAACATTCCCCAAGTCAGTTGAGTTTTATCACTGTAACTTTAAATTAAGACACAGGAATTTCTACTTGGGATGCAATTTGCAAATGCATATAAGTGCTGGGACATAGAAGAGGAGGTTAAAACTGAAGAGACAAAATGTGTTCATCATTTCCTGATAAGACCTATCTAATTTGAGGCCAGAATATATCTAATCTTTCTTTTATTGCAGTGAAATACTGGAAATCCATTGATAGTGAGAGTTAGAGACATAAGGGTAGAGTTTTAACAGTTTCTCATGTGTATTCATCTGCTTAGCCCAAGTGTCTATTCTTGTGACCTTTGCATTTATCTAGACTTCTGGAGAGATCCTGGACACTTTTTAAAGGGGAGAAGCAGCTTCATCTCTCTCTTGGGGAAAAATGTAAGGATTATGCAATCTGGGGGTAGAACAATATATCCTTCCTGCAGGAAAGGAGCAGGGTACTTTCAGCCTCGTGTGATGGCCACACTGGTTCTCTATAATTAGTTTTGGAAACTGTTGAACCCATAGGTCTTTGGTGTTGTACAGCAAGCAGAGGAGATAACTGTGACTATTTCAGCTTGGATTCTAGGCATTAATTTTTACTCAAATGTATAGGTATCTTCTGAAAATCAATGTAAACTTTTGCCACCATTCAAAATTCAAAGTTGTGCATCGCACCATCAGTCCAAACTCCACTAAAGAGTTGTGGTTTTCAATGAGTAGGCCTTTGAGTTATGTCCTTAGTGCATAAATTTAGCTCTTCAGACTGGGTTATTGTCATGTGGTTAGAGATAGTACCRGGGACAGAAGAGAAACGTTTATGTGAGTCAGAAAYTGTCTACATTTCTTATTACAAGTGTCTTTGWTCTTCTCTTGGTCAGTAGGCATCGCACAGGGTGGCTGTTATTCTTATGCTTCAGAAAATTATAATTCCTCTATCTAGGAGTATTGTTTCAGTTAAATGTCATTTCTGTTTATATTACTAATCATAAATTACTTGCCTGCTTTTGAAGTTATATGTCACAGATTTGTTAGATGAATACTGTAAGGTGAATGAATATATTTGTTCTATGGTGTTGCTCACTGGAGTAGCTATTTTGAGGTCCTTGGAAAAAATGTTTTATAGATGGTAGAAAAGAAGGAAGAGCTTCTGTGAGTCACACTGAAGTGTGTTCTACAGCAGCTGGCCCTGGGTCAGTTGGACCATTTCACTCACCCTTTGTATGTTTTYGCTTTTTTCATTCTTAGATAAAATAGGTTGGATAAGCCAAAAAACATAATTCCAAACAACAGTGCTAGTATCTCCTCCTCTGGAAGAGATCAGAAAGTCTATCTGTGCCCCTTATACTTCCCAGAGACTATCACCTTCATTCTCTAAACAGTTTTTCCCCCGTGATGACTTTCTTCAAACTGAGTGAAACCATGATTTATGTWAAGAGAAAGAATCTTAGACAAGATTGATAGACATATAAGTTATAYGAGTCAACAATGATAAATTAATAACTAAGCCTAGGCCAGTGGATTGAGTTGTGAGTTTCTTCTTTTGCCATCAGGTTGCTAAGTCAGGACTCATTTTTCTAACACAGGTATTTCAAAACACTCACACCCTTTCTTATCAGGTACCTCAAGGTAGAGATGTTGTGGAGTAGTTACCTTCCCAACTC